>ML776585.1:793080-812329 GCA_009831015.1 Picea engelmannii | reverse complement strand
ACATATGTAAGTACATACCTCTGATAGCATTTGCAGGTAGTGGCTCCATCTGGTAGCAGCGGTAATCATTGCCAACTCTTGAGAAAATTTCAAGGGTGATTGCAACTGGTTCTACGGCTGCAACTGCAACTGCAGCTGGTTCTGAGACTACAACTGCAACTTAGGGTTTTATGAGGAAACCCTAATTTTTCAAACTTCGAATTTTGAAATTCTGATCCAGGGGATAGATGCACTGAGTTGAGGCGAGTTAGCTGATGCAGTCGGAATTTCAAAAATCCAACTTTTACCCCCTCAAACTTGATCTGCGGATTTCTGGACTGGTGCTTCTGGTTTTCTGGTACTTGTGGTACTCTGGTACTTCTGGTACTCTGGTTTTCTGGCACTTTGTGAAACTAGGGTTTCACTTTCTGATAGATCTAACCACTGAAAAGGTGCGCTCAAGGTGCCAAAATGATCCTTGGGGGAGGGCACAACTTTCTAGGTGTTTTTGGAGCTGAAAAGATTCACTTTTGAAAAACCCTAATTTGCAGGTACTGCAATAGTGACATTTTTTTCTTGCGAAATATGATTCCTTCAAGTTGGATGTGATACCATGTTAATGTTTTATGCCATTATTATAGTTCTTTGCATTTCAATAGATAAGAGCAACATAAGAACAAGATCACTGAGAAATACACATTCACAAGAGACACAACATTTATCCTGGGAAACCCTCTAGGGGAAGAAAACCCANCAAAAACTTCCTTATCATAAATTGCCAATACAATGTCAAGAGATAACTCAAACCAATACAGATAGTCCTCTCCAAAAGATGCACCACTCTTCTCCCTCTCTCCAACTGGTAAGTTGCAGCTTGCCTCTTAAGAATGAGCAAGTGTGTTGTGTGTTAAAGTGAGGCACTAGCCTCTCTATATAATCAAGTTTGACACGTGTGAAGGGTCTTCACTGGCAGGGACGACTTCTCACTCTGGGTGGGTAAACCCACCTTTAATTTATTTCTGGGTCTCAATAATAACCGTTGGGTCCAACTTCTTATTCTACCTATTACAATTGTCTGTTGACCAATCCGCAAAAGGGGATTTGGTCCTAATACAATTACCGACATGATTAATCCACAATGGGGATTAATCTTATAAATAATATATCAATAATAATAAGAATACTCTTTGTAGTTACATTATTTCAACACTTTCAATAGCTATGCTGTTATACCAGGTTGATTTTTCAATAATATGTGTTAAGCATGAAGTTCATTCCATTTTATCATTTGACCATAACCATAAATGTTGCAGTAACCAAGATCACAAGAATAAGAACCATGCACAAGAACAAAAGAAGTATCCTGGGAAACCCTTCTCAACAAGGGAAGAAAACCCAGCCAAATCCTTTTCCATATTCCTCAAGAGAAAGACCTTCACCACCAATATAAACCTTATTACACAAGAGGGTGATCAAACCCTAGAAGACTAGCACCCAAGAGAGGTGAGCACCCAAGAGAGGTGTGCACTTTTCCCAAGAAGGTGTACTTGCTGAAATTTCCAAACTCACATGAAAGATATATTTCCTCAATGGGGAATTTACCTTTACTTATACTAACCTGAACATGTCAACAAAAGTGTTTATTGGCACAACAAGGCCGACCTCACTAGCTTATAATATAATTAATATTAACCATATTAATTATCTTTTACATTAATTACCAGTCACATTAAGGTGGGGTCGACATTAATTACCAGGCATTTTTGACTCTTAATCAATATAGAAAAGGATATGATACACCCACTAGTGCTCATCCACTAGGGGCACATCCATAGGTATGTCCATATCTCTGGCTCACTGCATTACACAGAAGAACCAAATCTTCACACGTTCACCTGTGCTCATCCACATGCATGTCCACTCAACAGATCTTATTTCCCACTGCCTCACACAGGAGAGTCATCTAGAGTTTCTTGTCAACTCTGCTGCTCAGAGTTGGCTAATACATCATCTTCATTTCTGTTCTCATGACGATGCACCCAACACTTTGGGATTTCACACGTTCACCTTGTGCTCAGCTACATGCACGTCTAACTCAATAGATCACCTTTCCCATTGGATAATCATCTGGAGTTCTTCTCAACTCTCTGAATGGAGGAGGTCATCTCTACATTCCACCTCTATCTCAGGTAGAAACCACATACCCTCTTCAGGGGATTTATCTCAGGTTTGTATGCTAGATAATATCTTCACATGGCTGCAATGATCCACATCTCACAAGTTTGTAAGTTGGAGAATGTCTCAAATAACTGCAATCATCAACACTACTTTCAGCCATTGAAGAGGAGAATAATATATCATTGCCATACACTTGGGAAATAAGAAGAACCCTCCCACATAGAGGCTACCAAAGGACTATTGTCTTCACAGGTTTTTCCACAGGTGTTATTGTATTATTCTTTCCATTGGGTTTAAAGTTTATTCACATTCTTTGGATCCATCTAATTAATTTTGTAGCTGGTATGTTCTTTGTTTTATTTCTTTCATGGTAGAGTAAGATTTAAATGAATGTGGATCTATTTATAAAATTAGATTTTATATGCTTTTTACCCATTTTTGTGTGTGATCTAGTACAATCTTTAGAGATGCAAGTTTTCTCAGCCTTGTTGCAGATTTGATACAACATCACCACTCCATCAAGAAAATTCCATTTGAAGCCTTATATAGATTGAAGTGAAACTCTCCAGTTATTTGGGAAAATCTGGAAGTGTATCTAACTAAAGAAAGTGTCACCCTGGAAAAAATGTAGAACATAGTGAAATGAGTACAACAAAGTTTAAAGACTACGTAGGATAGGTAGCAAAGTTTTGTAGATAAAAAATATTAGAAAAAAAATTCAAATTTGGAGAGAGAGTGTTCCTTAGAGTTAAGTTGACAAGGAGTTCTTTATGCCTAGGAAAATGGAAGAAGTTGGCACCAAGATACTATGGAACCTTTGATATTCTGGCACAAATTGGTGACGTTTATTACAAATTAACATGACCACTCCATGTAAAAGTTCATGATATTTTCCATGTCTAATTACTTAAAAACTATGTACTTGACCCCAAGCATGTGTTGTATTTTTATGCTATACAAATTAAGGAAATAAGGGAGTTTCTCACCAAGCCCGTGATGATTGCTGGTGGTAAACAATGACACTTGCAAAATCAAATAACAAATTCAGTCAAAGTCCACTAGTAGCACTACACAGAAGACGCTGATACTTAGGATTTAGAATTAGAGATGAGAAATATTTATCCTCATTTGTTTATTAGTGACTTGTCTCTAGGATCATATCCCTTGTTAGAGGGGGAGGATTGCAACATCGATTGTGCATAAATTTGTCCTTCCTACTCTTGGTTATTTTGCACCTTTTGATGGTTTTTAGGAGATGATGTTTTGGATGAGGCTTATCCCTTTGTTTATTTCTTTGTGATATGGATTATATTGGGAACAAAACGGAACAAACGCATAAATATATAAAAGAGTATAGCAATACAATTAAACCCAACTTATATTAATGAATAAAATAATAGAATACTATAGAACACAAACTTGCTAGAGTGGTATCTTATCTTTGAAGAGAAAGAGATGTCGGATATGCTCATTTGCAAAAAATATGATTACAAAGAGGTCAAAAAGGGCCTTTTATCATGAATCCTAAAATACAAAGATGAAAAAACCTTAAACATCAAAACCCTAACCATGGAAGATGAAACACCAAAAGTATTGTAGGCCCCGAGGTGGTTAGTTGATACACAAACTTCTTGGGGGAGAAAATTTTGCATATGATCTTAGTTTGGGGTGCATGATAGCTTGTTGGAAAGAACTATCCAAGGATTACAAACTTTTTCTAGAACCATAGCATGCCATGGAAACCTCTTGTCCCCATAATGTCCAAAAAACACGATTTAGGGCCTCAAAACGGTTTCAGAAGTTTGGGACCCAAAAAACCAGAGAAAAAATGCCAAGAAGATAGAGAATTGTTGAGAGAGTGGAACAGGTGGGAATCCACTAATATCCACATGGATAATTCCTCCCCCCAAGGAAGCAATGGTTTCCATTTCATCAAGTTCCCTCACAAGATGGGGAAACTTCTACTAAATTTGGCCCCTAGTGAGCCACTTGCCTTAGTGAAGAAGTTGCCCTGCTTTGATGACTCGATAGAGTTGTATGTGTTGTTGGTGGGTTCCTTTAATTTATGTATACATGATTATATAAACTATAGCATGCTCTAGTTAGGGTTGATTTCTGTAGGGGCCAAGTGCTCAACTACCTCCAAGGTGTCCAATAGAGGTGGAAAATATGGGAGAAGGAGCTCCACATTAAAGACTAGATGCGGGCCAAGGAATGGAGAAATACTCAATTCAAACATATTATCACCTATAGCCTTGGTGATTGTTTAAGTTCCATATCAATGTGGGTGAATCTTGCAACGAGATCTTGCAAGGAGCTCTTTCTGCAAATGTAACCATACCTTATCACCAACTTGAAACTTGTGTGGAACCTGTTGTTGGTCACGCTACTTGTACTTGGCATTGAATTTTTTCAAGATGTCATGGACTTGTTAGTGGACACGTTGAATCCATTCAATAAATATGGTTTCCTTATCAAATTCAGTTTGATCATGGGAAGATTCTTCCCGTGTGAATGCAATGGGAAGAGTTACGCCAATTGGGACCAATGACTGGAATACCATGTACACCTAAAAAAGGGATGTGGCTAGTAGATATTTGAAGGGATTGATTGTATTTGTGATGAAAATAAGGAATACTCTCATCCCATGTGCTAGGATGTTTGGAATTGTACATTATGAGGATGTGCACAATCATCCTGTTGACTACCTCTATCTGTCCATCGGTTTGGGGGTGGAAGGAAGTTTATTTGGTGAGCTTGGTGTCCATCAATGACCAAAGACTAGAACAAAATGTACTCAAGAACCTACTATCATGATATGAAATAATAGTTGGTGGAAGCCATGAATGACCCCAAACACGCTCGATGGAGAGCTTAGTAGTGGCCTCAGTTGTGATACTCTTCTTACAGGGTGTCAAAACTTCCATCTTAGAGAATCGATCAACGACCATGAAGAAACAATCATTACCATGCTTGGTTGAAGGTAGACCAAACATGTAATTCATGGAGATGGACTCCCAAGACCTATTAGGAGTAGGTGGATGGGTGTATAACCATTTTTTTTTATTAATGGTGGGTTTGGTAATGGAACACATAGTTCATGATCTGATATATTGGTTGACATCTTGTTGAATCTTTGGCCAATAAAACCAATTTTGTAGTACTTCCACTGTTTTTTCCATGCCAAAGTGTCCTGCCAGTCGAATGTAATGAGTTTCCCAAATTAAATTTCCCATGATTGCTTAAAGGAAATCAAATATGGCCTAGATGGAATAGCATTCCATCTTGGAGATGGAAGTCTGGAATTGGTTTTCCTATGCTCAATGTTTGGCAGGTAGTATTGAAGGCAGAGTCACTATTGTATAATTGTGTCCACTTAGAGGTCTCATGCCCACATGAGTTAAGAACTGTGGTTAGTGCCAAAATTAGGGCTTAACTGAGGAAGTCTACAACATAGTTGGTGCTTCCCTTCTTATACTTGATGTTCAAGTGGAATTGCTACAGGTATGTGGACCACTTCTGATGGCGGTTATTCTGTAAATTTCCTTATGTTTGCATGAATTGAAAAGGCCTGTGATAAGTGTGGATGATCGTTTCCTTCCCCAGAATATAATTCTTCCACTGTCGATATGCCTGCATAATGTAGTACATCTCTTTTCATAGGTGGGATATATGCGAATAACATCAGATAGTGTTTCATTGTGACAGGCCATCGGATGTCTGTGTTGAGTGAGGACTACACTGATAGCATAGTCAGAGGAGTATTTCTCCATCTCAAATGGATGTTGCAGGTTTGGAAAAATTAGGATTGGTTCGAAGCAGAGGTGATGTTTCAGATCCTATAATTCTTGTTGCTGTGATCCAGACAAAGAAAAATTGGATTTAGCTCCACCATTGGTAGCTTGACTTAAGGGCCATGCGATATGAGAGAATCCCAACATGAACCTATGGTAGAAGTTGGCAAGGACTAGGAAGCAACGACGATCTATCATTATTTTGGGTTGGATAGTCGCTAATGACTTAGATATTGGCCAGGTCCATATGCACCCAATGTTCATCCATGATGTATGAAAATTATTGAATTTGCTGCATGCCAGATGATCATTTCTCCATATTGGTGTATAGCTTGTGTTTCCGCAGGGTGCTCAGGACTTGGTGGATGTGTTGTAGATATTCTACCCAGGTCTAATTGAATATGAGAATGTCATCCAAATATACGACCAAAAAAGAGTTTGTGAATGGGTATAAGATGTCATCCATCATCCTCATGAATGTCACTTGAGCATTAGTCAAGCCAAAAGGCATGACCAATCACTCAAAAAGGCCTTATTTAGATTTGAAGGATATTTTCTATACATCGGTTTGTTCTATTGGATCTTGGTGGTAGCCAGAATTTAGATCATTCTTACTAAAGAACTTGGTACCCTTAAGATGATCAAGAAGATCATCAATCCAGGGGACCAAGTATCGATTCTTGATAGTGATCTTATTTATGTATCTATAATCGATACACAATCACCATTTCCTATTCTTCTTCTGTACCAACACAACTAGTGTCCCACAAGGTGAGGAGTTCGGTTGAATGTGGCCCTTGTGGATGAGTTCATGAATCTAACACTTTATTTCCTCATTATCTAAAAGGGAGCAGCTATATATTGGACCATTGGGTAAGGGTGCATCGAGTATCACGTCAATGGAATGTTTGAACTGACAATGTAGAGACATCCTTATAGGTGAAGTGAAGATATCTGTATATTCTGCTACAACCTTGTCTACTTGCTTATTCTATGTAGAGTGATCCTGTTTAGAGGCTGTGGAAGTCATAGTGACCTTTCATTCACTTTCTGATCAGAACATGAAGATGAAAAACTTTTCAATCTAATATATTTCCTTTCGTTACTATTTTTTCTAAGATCAATGAAATTGTAGTAGTAGGAATTACCTCTAGTACCCTATAGGGATGACCTCCCAAAGTAACAATGACACTATGGGGCCAAGACTCATAAACACCATGACGTTCACATATAAAACTTTCCTAAAATAACATCACAAACTTTGATTGGGAAAACATCACATAATACCTCATCTTTAAAGGGCTTGATGTCATAAGACATACAACATTTCTGGCTAATGGGAAGGTCTCATCCCTAGCTCAACCAACTGTTGGTGTATGGTTGAGGGTGTGGCATTGTCGACAACTCAAGTCTCTTGAAAACTTCGGTTGAGATAAAGTTCTTATGTATCCTGCTGTCAACAATGAAATGTAGTGGGGTCCCCTTAACCAACATCTATGAATGGAAGAGGCTCTTCCCCTCCTCAAGATATTTTGGCTTGTCTGGTTGGATATTTGAGGTTGCGATGGTAGCTCTGGGTTTTGCATTGATAATCCACTTTCCTTGTTCTAGATTAGTTTCCGAGTCAGGGATTGAATCCTTTTCTTTAAGCTCGACCAAGAATGACTATTTTGAGTGACATTCATCAGTATTGTGCCAGGATATTTTGTGGAACTCACACCACTTTCTAGTGTCCTTCTTCTCGTTACCCTTATTTTCTTGCAACTTGGAATGGTTGCCTTTATGTTGTCTTTCCCTACTCCGTCCCTTGTTCTTTGAGTTAGGACCTACAATACCATACTTCTATTTTTTTGGATTTGCAGACCTAAACTCCCACTTATTCCGTTGCTTGAATTTCTACTCGATTTGAAAACATATCGATAAGTGATTCCCAGTGAGGATATGTCCAAGAAATCCATCCATGTTTGGATGTACCTGTGTAGGCCACTACGGTGCTTCAAAACCAAGTGCCGCTTAGAGTATTTGATATCCACCTTTGAGCACAAGTTATGGAAGATCTTGGTGTACTCTAACACCATTTGGTCTCTCTCCTAATGTAGAGTTGTCCATTTGGTGTACTTCTCATCATAGTTTCCAACATGGTAGAATTTATCCTTGAGGGAATCAACAAAGGCTTCCCAATTGTGTCCTCTCCTGAATGTCGTAGAATTTTCTTCGTTATGTCTCTCCCAGTAACTTTCCCACCAATGTTTGACACGGGGGATGAATTTAAGGAGTGCGAAGGCGATATTTTCGATGTCAATTTTTTTTTGAACAGATTAATAACCCTCTAATAAATTTAACCATTTATCCAAAGCATATTCATTTATATAGCCTTCAAATAAATGGATATCAAAGTTAACTTGTACCTTGAAGAGTGTCACAAATCCGAAATGGCTACTTGTTGAAGGTGCCTTGCCCGTCGTCAACAATCCTTGAAGGATATAGGAGAAGTTGTCCACCATCTCGTTGATTTGTTGCACAAGGGCTTCCTTGAGCAATATATGAAAGGATATCCTATAGCTTCATCTCTATTTTCTTCTTCCATGGGAGGTTTCTTGGGCCAATGAGAGCAGTCATCTCCAAGTCAAACTTCCTGGAGACCTAACTCTCCATACCCTGACCTTGTCGGGGACATGCACCAAGAAATAAGGAGCAATTTTCTTTGATACCACTGATTCAGATTGTATTCAGAATAAAATGGAAAACACACAAAAATATAGGAGAGTGTATAGCAATAGTAGAATACAAACTGGCTAGAGTGGTGGTAGCTTATCTATGAAGAGAAAGAGATGTTGATTACACTAATTCACAAAAACAGGGTTACAAAGAGGTCAAAAAGGGATTTTTATTTGGGTGGTAGTATTTTCTTGCGTCTTGGAATGGTTGATTAGTTGGATGTTTAATCTTTATATGTTTTCTGTGAGTTTGAATGATCCATATACCAAATTCTCTACTTACCTATCCCTCACTTTGTTGAACTTGAGCCTTTCTCAAGGGGCATACCTGGTTCGAGTGACTTCATTGGTCAAGTGGAGAATCAATACTTGGATGCGATTTCTCCTTGGTTGGTGATTTGGTCATGGAGTATTAGTTTGGACCAATGGCTAGTCTTTGATGAAGTGAAGGACCCATAGTTACTTAATGTTTTTATTTTATTTTTGATACTATTGTTATTGCATTAAGAGTTACTTGATTGCCAATATGAATGTAATGCTTAGTAGTTAAATTGGTGTTTCTAGTTATATTTCCATACTTGTTGTTCTAGATATTGATTATATAATAATAATAATAGTAATAATCTAATTTTAAGGTCACGATGAAGCCATGCACCAAATTGGTGTATGAGACCCCCTTGTTTGTGGGACAAGGGACCCTCTCCATGCAACGATTTGACTTCTAAATTCTATGGAGGTATACATACCCTACCCCCCTCTAGATTTTAACTTGTGACCTCTTAGGAGGAAACACATGTTCTTAACCATTAGGCCCACTCATCGATTAGTCTAGACATGGAAGAAAAAAAATGTATGTGTTTAATTTGGTAACACCCTCCTAGGAAGGAGGGTTGTTACAAACATGGAAGGGTGCAATAAATGTTTCGAAGGAAACATATAATATCTCAATCCCTAGTGCATATGGTAAATCAATGTCTCCTAGTCGTGTGTGAGAAATTGCAGAAACACATGTTGAACTAATTAGATTCATACAAAACAATGAAAAACAACATAACAAGACTATAATACTTATAATTTTATATAAAATTGTCTCTCCATAATACTTGTATGTAAGGTATACCCATAGAAATAGTCATTTCAACTTATGCATTGGTTTAATGGGAGAGAGTGATTCATATCACTATGATATAGGGACATTAGATTGTAGTAATTGGACATGCCAAATAATTGAATAGTTAAAAAATCATAATTAACCTTATAAAATAATTATGATTTTTATTTATCTATAATTGGTGAAAATGATAAAAAAATATTTTTATATTAACCCCATTCATGGAACTCTTATAGATAGGAACCTTAATTAGTCCATAACAAGCCCACCCAAAAAATTGATCATTGACGATGATCACAATGCCCAGAATGCCTAGCCTAGACATAATGCCATCCCTTAAGTAGATTCAATTGTATGGCCTAAAGGCCCTACTCCTAGCCCTCCATTACCACATTGCACATTATTTAAATATCCCTCTTGGTGGGATGTTATGATGAATTTTCTATGTTGAATTAAACTATCTATCAAGGTGGAAATTGAATTTTAGGCCTCATGGATCTTGTCTCCAATATCAAGATACTGAGCAGGGGGTTAGGTTTATGCTTATGATGATGAAACCCTCTTAATATGTCACACCTAACATTCTATCAATATTGTATAGATCCATCAAAAACCCCTGATTTTACTAATGTTAAAATAGTTGACATGGGTACTATTAACCCTTGGATTTTCACCCTTGGAGATCCATAGGGTTAAGAGAAACATACACCATTTGGGATGGCATTCAGAGATTTTCCCAAAGTTTTAGCACATCTGTGAGCCAGAGGTTGGTTCCCATCAAAGACAATTACAAGACTGGTATTTTGGTTGTTTTTTCTTCAGAGTTAGAGCTAGCACAATTTCACATGGATTTGAGAGAGATTTCTATATATAGTAGGTGACCCTACTTTTTAGGAGACAAAAATCAGAGACTCATTTAACATTTTTGAGCATACATAGTTGGTCCTTGCATGATATTGAGCTCAGTGGCATTTTTTCGGGGATCATGCAAGTACTTTCTATTTTTAGCAGGTTGAGCTTTAGGCCCCAGATCAGGATTCATAGTGTGCAATGTTGATCCTTGAGACATTCTGAGTCTTTTGGACCTTTCGCAGGGTGACTTGTCAATATTTTCTATTTTTAGCAAGTAGAACACCGAGATTTTCATGTCAATTCTGATTGCATATTTGGAATACTCACAGAAAATTGAATTCGATGAGTATGATATCATTGACACGTGAAGAGATTCTATTTTTAGTAGTGTCTATTTTTAGACATATGACACACGACGGTGTTCTTGTAGTCATCCTGGAAATTTTTGATAGTTTCCTATTTTTTAGTAGTTGGACCCTATTTTTAGTAGTTTCTATTTATAGCAGGGGTGGTCGCCTCCAAAGGTGACAAGTGGCAGGGTCAAATTTCTACATGTGGTGGTGATACAACGTGACATGTGGTGGTGATACAATGTGATATGTGGCATCTACTTGGCATCATTTAATGATGGCACACTTTCCAAGGATAAACACATTAAAGTGAACAAATAATTAATTAAAGGGGGTATGTGGATGAGGTGGTAGTATCATGGACGTTATTGAGCCAATCAAGGCTTAAATCACTCACTAATTTCCTCTCACTCATTGTTAACTCACTTTCCATGCAATTAATTTCATTAAAAAATCCCTTTTAATTCCTCTTAAATTCCAAATCCCTTAAATATAGGGTGCATCCTCTCCCAATAGATACCACATGCATATCTTGGCCAAATTTAGCCCAAGAACATGCATTTGATTCCTATTTTTCTCCTCCATGTGCCTAATATCTTCTTAAAACACTAAATCACCTCTTCTACCCTCACTCCCTCACATGTGGGTTTCTATTTGTCATTCTCCCACTCCCATGTGTGCCTCCTATATTTTAGGGCGCATTCCTCTTAGCATGCACATCTTCCCTTTTCCCTCACTCACTTAAACCACTCCACTATTCTCATGTGCATGTATCCTCAATATCACTCCTTCCCTCATGCACTTTCCTATCCATTCTCCCTCTCTTATGCGTCATTGGTCTCTCTCTTGGTGAAGTTCACCCCCATTGCTATATATTGGAGGCTTGGTTACATTATGATCGTTGTATTTTTGCAACAACAACATTCATTTCTCTCTCTCTCTCTCCCTCTCTGATCCAGATTATTTTCGGTACGAAATGAGAGCGGAGAAATAATAAAGAAATGTATAGAGATATTGCGGATATACAATAATATAACAGAAATGTATCAAATATGCAACCATAAACACAAAGATATAGTAATACACAATTTCCATTAATGTGCGAAATGTACAAAACTGTAAAAATACAGAGTGAAAGACTCGCTAGAATGGTGGAAGCTTATCTCTGAGAAGAGATGTGATAGATACTCACATTCACAAGAAGATGATTTTTACAATGAGGCTCCAAAGGCCTTTTTATCATAAAGAAAATCCAAAACCCTAACCGCGAAAGATGAAAAGCCAACAGTTTTGAGGACCCCGTTTTGGGTAGTTTGGTGTATCAACTTCCCAAGGGCGTAACTTTGGCATATAATCTCCATTTGGGGAGCATGATAGATCATTGGAAAGGTGTCATCGAGGATACTCATTTTGGGGGCTCAATTAGAGCCTTCGACTATCATTGAGAATCTCTATCCCGAAAAACCTTCATTTAGGCCCTCAAAATGGCCCCAGAAGTTAAAAACTGCTAAAAATAGTAAATTACCAAAATTCCCAGAAAACTGTTTTGAGCCCGTTGGAAAATATGGGTGGCCATCGATATCCACTTGGATCACTCTCTCTTTATTATTATTATTATTAATTAGTCTAGCTATTCTCTCTTTGAGCAAGGATAATCATTGTATTAGTTTTGGACTTGTCTATTGTGGCACAATCAACTCTTTGGAAAGCCTTTAATAAATAACCGGTGTTTTTGTCAAAATTTCCTTCTTGTAAGTATTATGTTCTTACTCTTGCACATTGATAAGTATCTTATTACTATTTATTGTGATATTCATATATCTTTTAAGTGGTTTCTTTTCTTAATTCTTTCATCTTTTTCACGCTAACACTGCAGGATCCCTCCAAATGAATTTAATCTATATTTTCCCAACGCTTTGGAGGAGTGTTTACACATTGTCCAAATCATATTTCCTGTTGTTTTTGTGTTGTGGTTCAAATAAACATCCTGGTACCTAGGGAATCCCCCTCGAGGTTGGGATACACCAGCCCAAATGGAGAGGAGGCTTTCCAGTGACAATTTGGGGCATTCTCTCCTTGAATTATCCCTTTTCGATTGTCGATTTTACCCATATCTTAGATAAAGTGTGTTAACATGTACATATAAAAAAATTAATCCATTAATTTTGTAGAAATAAAGTGAACTTCCCTATTATTGTAGGGAGGTTTGTCAAATACCGTAAACCATGTATCCATCCAATTATCTTGAAATCATTGATATGTGTAATGGTCTCTAAAAATATGCTTCTTTGTCTTAGAGTGGTGCTTGATAGTTTTAGGGTCAATAAACAAGACCATGAAATCATTTTTTGGAATTTGTAAAGATTTCACAACACCCTTATCTATACCAGTCTTATAGTGTCCATATTTTATGGATTTGTATTCGATAATATCAATTAATTGTGCTCGAGCATGGCCAATGTGTTGAGGAAAATATATGAAGAACCTTACTCAAGAATTTTCAGATCTTGCTAGGCTAAGGAAAAATAGTTGGGAATGTCACCCGGAGTTTACAGCCTTTAATCCAAAACAATCTCTTAATCCACAAATAATATGTACTAGGGACTAAGGCTGATTTTATATGTTATATGTAACTATGCAAAAGAAAGAAAGCAAAGATATACATACGTGGGTACAGGAAAATAGACGAGAATAAAAGTAAAATCTGAACAATATCATTAAGATACACATGTGAAACTGAAATCAGAGATCTGATTTTAATATTAATTTCATTCTGAGATACAAAGAAAAATTCTCTTTACAAACCCCTGCGAGGGTGGGACCAAAGTCAGATTTAGAAGTCTCCGATGGACACCATACAAAAAGACTCTGACAACAAAATAAACTGAAGCTAAAGATCTGGATCATCTTGCCATAAAAATGTTGTCACTTGACTCTACAAAATATCCTTTATCAGTCATGAAATCTAATCCATAAACAAACAAGAACACACAGACTGCCAAGAAAGATCATAACCTTTAGAAACAAGTTGTTGAAAGATATGATTCAATTTTGAATCCTCTTGCCTTCAATAAGACCCTGCTGTCATCAAGATGGTTTAGCTTTCTAATAAAGTCATAATGAATGAAGAAAACTAAGTATCTCACAAGTATAGAGCAGACCTTATATCATAATTTCTCCTTCTATTCTCTCCTCTTTTGATTGAGATTTTATTCTTCTTCAAACACGTTATGGTAGTTCAACTACCTTTCTTTTGTTAAGATTTAGTTAGCTTAACCAATAGTTTGAGACAAATAGATAATAATAAAATAAATATGGGTCTATTAAATAATAACTAAATAGATGGGACCCCTAATCTCTTTGTTAAATTTTAACAAAATATGACTCCTCCTTGTTACTGTCTTTTTATTAGCTTCAATAATCAACATAATGTGAAATATAATAACCCACGATATGCTCCAACATTTTCATTGTAACTCCCATTCATATAAATAGTCAAACATTTTATTATTAAGAGAAATAAAACATGATTGTTGACCAAAAATAGGATAATATCCACGTTGTCCAAAACATTCTGTCTAAATATATGTTTTCTGTCCAAAAAAATAGTATGTTGCCATACCAATAACAACATTAAAATCCATATTTTCTATGAGAGGCGGTTTGCCTCTTTTCACTTCTTCCCTCTTTTGATATTTCTGTTGTTTTTCCTTTTGTTGCAGCCTTAGGCTGATTGGAACCTTGAGGATGGATTTCGATGATGGCATGGGAACAATCGTATTTGAGGTGAAGATGGGAGGACATTGATTCATAAGAATTTTTGGAAGAGTTAGGGGAATTGACTACTTTTTTCCCTTTATCAATATCTGGTTTGGGCATGGTGGTTTTGAGACTTTTTCTTGCTTGTGAGGACTGGGCTGGTGAAGCAATACGATCAAATTGGGAATTTGGATTGAATGGTGGTGGAGGAGGAGACAATGGCAAGGATACTGTAGGCCAACCATTATGATGTGCAACATGATGATGGACTATCTCTTTCCAACCATCATTGGCAGGTGGTTTTGGCTGCATAGAAATATGAGGGGGAACACGAATACCAGAGAAGTTTTGATGTGGCTGGAAAGGAGGCCTCTCAGGTCAGGGTCGGAGAATCCCTTGGCCAACTAGGTTAAAGAAACCAACTTGAAAAAGTTGTTTTAGTTCTTGCGGATCAACACCAAAATGTATTTAGAATCATGGCCTTCTATGGCCTCTTTTCCAATTGTTTCCTCTACCTCTTTTTGTATCTATGCCATTGCTACCCCTGCTAAAAAAACTCATCCTGAAGAAATATTTCAATCAGAATACAAAATATTTTAACGACCCATTCAATAATACTCTATCTAAATAAAATCAAGATGTTGGCTCTATTATTCACAACAAAAGCATATGCAATCCATCCATTGATACAATCCACCAAATACTGAATTTAATAGTTAATTGCAAATGTGGGCTTTGTAATGAATGACAAGATAGTTATTGGGAAGATGTGGGCTTTGTAATGAATGACAAATGATATCATGACGAGAAAGAACAAATGGATACTGTTCAAGCAAAATGGAGAGCCTTTCCCTTATAAAACAATTCCTTCATATTGAAGTCTTCACTCAAATCATCATCCAAATCCTTTGAATGAATTTATAATAATAGAACAGGGAAGTGAATTAAATTTTATTGGGAGAATGATGGGAATATAATGAGCGAAAAGTGATACCATGGACGGGAATAAGATGGTTACTATTCCATTAAATAAAATATCCATTAATTCTATAGTTCATAATACTATTCTTTGTTGGAAACATTTTGTCACTATTCACCAAGCCGATTTAGAAATAAATAATCCCCTTAACCAAATATTTTTTGAGCCACAACCATTTCTTTTATAAGATTTCATCATACAACATCCATGAGCTACAACCTTTAAATTGTTTAATATCAAATTAGAGGAAAATTGCAGAACTGCCAACTTTCCTTTTCGACTCCTTTTCTTTTTTCAAAACCATAGATGTTCTTTAAAAATGGTAAAGAGATCTGTAAGAGACCAATACCAAAGCATTTTGTCTTGGAAATAATCATAAATGAAATATTTTAAATCAACATGAAATACTGAAAGGAATCACAAGGACCTTTCGAAGGTGTGCCAAAATTTTTGCTATAACCTCAAATCATTAGCAATGAAACCAAAGTGGCTTGAAAACCCCAGTGTGAGTTTACAATAAAAAACTCATATTAACTTTAGAAGTCAACCAAATTCCTTGTGGATAAATAACATAGTGAGCCCACTATTTTGTGGCTTCGAATCAATGTTATGATTATTGGGGAAAGAAACAAGACTTCAAGTTATTTACATGTTCGAATTCAATGGGAAACAAGGACTGAAACGAAATAGAGTAGGTGTGAGGTTTTTAGTGCATCCCATAAGCACAACGATAATAATTCCTTCCCAAAAATAGTTTCTTGGCAAACTTCCAAGGCATCAACATTTACCACATACAATATTTCCAGGGTTTGGGTCTGGCTAGGGTAATATACAAATCCTTCATTTCCATTTTATTTTACAGAGAAAGAGAATACTTTAGAAATTAGTCATAGAATCTGAGCGAACACAAACTTAATTGCTGCAAAAACCTTTTCCAACAGTAAAGAAAATATGATCACATTGCATTTTTCACAACGATAATGCAAACAATACACTGTAGACTTTGTATCAACAACATAAATATCATGTTTTCTCCAATCACAACATAATTCATACCCTAACCCAAACACATAGTCGAGCTATATTTTTGGTTCAAGTTGCTCAAATTCCCAAAAGGAAAAACAAGGAAAACCAAAATCAAAATGCAATTTTTCATAGTCAAAGTGTTTTAAAGTAAATGTTGTAAACTTTGGAGAAGAAATACATTTTGTATGCAAAATCCTAGAGCCAAAAAAATGATTTTGACTTGAGCATAGTTTCAGTTTAATGAATGAAGATATACAAGTTTCATACCTGTAAGAGCAATGCTAAAGAAACCACAAAACACAACCCCTTCAACAACCGAAAATGGTGGAGTTTCTATTTACCAGAGCGCCCACAATAAATACCAAAAACATAGTAAAGGTGGCATCCTCGAGATAAGGTAAGAACGACGTGCAATAAATGCATGTCGCGGATCCCATCTCCCATTATTAAATGTGATCAACCATAACATATTGAAGTACGCTAGCTTCCATAAAACCTTTACACATATACCCACTATTTTGGCAAAGTTACTATACAAACTTCTAATATCAAAAGTTGAGTCGAAAACCAACACAATCATCCACAACATATATAATTTGCCAAAGAAATCCTGTAGTAGCCATATTATTTAACATCCATTGATTCTACTAACATAACAGTAAAGTTCAATAATTCCTCTATATTGAGCATATTAGTAAAATTCAAAAAACAATCCTTTAATTGAGCACATTCGCAGCACATTCGCATATAGATTTATCCACAATTAATAAAATTTTATAGCAAAATAAAACAATACACAATTTTAAATACCCGGGTCTGATGCTAACCCTCCGTTTGTTCGCTTGCCTTGTTGACCGCTGCTGGACTGTGTAAACACTGCCCAAAACCTTGTTCCACCCTACCAACTAGGTCAACTTCCTAGCTCCAGGATATCATATGGATATCCTGGCCCCCCGTGCCCAAAACCTCCAACAAACCAGTGCCCCTGTACTAAACCTTCCCACTCCCGAACTCCATTCTCCTCTCTGCAAATCCCCGAGAGCCCCCCAGAAATCTCCCGTCGAATGATAATCCCCTTCGTAACCCTCCTCCACCTCCATATCCTTCCTTCACCGCCTCATGCATTTACTTCCTTACCTACTCCTCGTTAATGCCCCTTATCCTTTCCTTTATTATTTCATCCTCTCGTAATTAATAAGTTATCCCTTTTCGTGTACGTAACCTTTTAATTTAAACAATATAACTTATTAATATATTAAATTTAATACTCATGTTATTAAATGTAATAGGTAGTTAATTAATCAAATTGCAACCATTAATTAATTAATAATTATTTAATTAGTATTATTATATCTATCTTGTTTAATTAATACCATATTAAGATGATTAATTCCCTAATTAATTTTTACTTAATAATCCTTAAACATTTGTTCAACTAGGGTTGTTACATACACCCACCCTTTAGGAAACTTCGTCCCGAAGTTAAGGTATCTTATGGTACAAGGAAAAGAAACATGGTTCACACATTCATAATAATTAATTGACATTATCAGTAAGTAAGTCAAGAAAACTCATACATACTAGTGTATATGTACAAGAAATGCATGTGTAGCTAGTACATACAATTCTCGTGCATGTACTAATAATCAAACTGTCATCCTTTAGTAATTTATGTATGCATCCAATCGAGTCAGCAAGACTAGTCTTTTTATAAAAGACAACAACCAATCAATTGTTTGAGAAATTCTTTAATTACAATTATCCGGTTCAACAATTTTATTTTAAACAACTGTGGTTTAATTACGTAATAATGAATATTCATATATACACATTTCTCTTTTTTTTTTGAAGGGAAAACATTAAATTCCACCACAATATAGATCTCCATACCGTCTCAACTATTACTACTCATCCTTCCCCCCTAACCTACTTCCATCTCCATTCCTATCCTTCCTCTGCTAGACTATCTTGGAGCGTCAACTATATTGACCTAACTCCAAATAGAACCCGTAAGCGGAAATGTCGCTATCTCGACCAAGCTTCCTTAGCAGGTATCTGACAGTCATCATCACACGTCTTGGGGAGTGTGAACTAACACCATCCTCCCATGACTTCAGGTTTCTGAGGATACACGGTGGGAAATGCCTCCACCCCTCCTAACAGGACTAGGGTCCACACCCTACAATGAAGGATACACGGTGGGAAATGCCTCCACCCCTCCTAACATGACTAAGGTCCACACCCTATAATGGAATACACAGTGGCACCGTGTTGCTGGAGGTTTTGTCATCTTTTATTCAGTTTTGGGCAGTGTCATCACCTGAAATCATGCACTGGTCCACATATCATAGCAATGCATCGAAACCAATATAAATTTCACATACAATATTCATACCATAATGTTTCTCGGTTAGTGGTCCTGATATCCACTTTCATCATCATTATCCCTTGGCTATTTCATAGCCCTTAACCTGCAGATTAGTTTGTAACACAAACTCATACAT
>ML776585.1:759753-790181 GCA_009831015.1 Picea engelmannii | reverse complement strand
TACATAAAGTCGACACCCTTGCCTCAAGCATCGCTTAACCTTCATATTTGATATAAAGCGTAATGAAACTTTTCTCTGTACACCCTGGATCTCTATTGGTCTTCCTTCATCATCGACACAAAGCACCCTCTTTGCGAAACAATCTACCAAAGCTCGATGAGATGCTAACCAATCCATTCCAATGATTAGGTCATATGCCCCAAGATCAGTGACGTATACCTTCAACCTGGTAGTACACACTCCCAGATCTACTATACAATCATCAACACTAGGTCCTACTGCTTGTTTTTCCCCCGAAGCCATCTCGACTTGTTTAAATTCATCGTGCTCGTAGGCTGCCAACCCACTCTTTTCTAATGCATATGGTGAAATGAAACTATCTATTGCACCAGAATCAAACAAAATCTTAACATTGATATGATTTAGCGTACTCGATGACTCCACCACCGTGGATTGATGTTCGGCCTGGCGATTATTAACCGCTGTGTAAATTTGGTGGCTGCTACTTGCTCTCCCCATCGGTGCCTTTCCTTCTCTATGCACGAACCCTGATTGTAACTCTGGGCAGTCGCGTTGGTAATGGGGTCCTCTGCACCCCCAACAAGTAACATGAGATTGAACCTATGCATTGTTATGTGACTGCCTCTGCAATGAGTTCCTTCCCCTGGAACCCTTGCCCCTACTCGTTGTTCCCTGAGATGGTCGTAGACCTGTCTGCACCATTGGTGATGAACGAGATGCTGCACTCGCTGCCATTGAAATCCCTGCAACTACTATCCTTGGCGCGACTCTGTTACCATATGGCGGTGGCCTTGAGCCCCCTCCCCTAGGAAATGTCCTTGGGGCCTTCCCTACGAATCCAGGACGATGCAGAAATGTCGATCTTGTACCCCCGGTCAAGTTCATGTGTTCTTCCGCATAACGCACATTTTCCACCGCCTCCGCTACTGAAGATGGTTTCCACATCCATACCATAGCTCTTATCTTCGGGTTCAATCCATAGACGAAGCGCTTTGCCTGTCGTTGGTCATTATCCATATACGAAACATATTTGACCAGTTCTATAAATCTGATCTCATATTCTTCTACAGTTCTATTTCCCTGTACTAAGACATGAAATGCCCCTACCTGTTGTTCCTCGTAGTATGCTGGTAGATATTTCATTCAGAACCTCTCCTCGAAAAGTTCCCAAGATACTGTGTCTGGGGTAAGGTGCAGTTGTCTTTCTAGGTTGCCCCACCAGTTCAAGGCACTGTCTCTTAACTAAAAAATGACGATCTTTGCCTTTGAGTTGGATTCATAGTCCCTTAAGGAAAAACATCTTGTCATGCCTTCCAACCATGCTTCCGCGTGTTCACTGGCGCGACCCCCGGTAAACTCCGGAAGTTTGATCTTCTTCAATTCTCGCGTGATGTCTTCAGGTGGAGGTCCTCCCCTGGAATCCCTTGACGCTTCTGGATTACCCGTTCTAGATGGTGGGGGTTCCACTTCAGTCCCTGCCGATTTTTGTCCCCTTAAAGTCTCGTTAATGGCTTCCAACGAGCGCAGTATGAGGGCTAGTTTGGGCGATGGTGGTGGTGGCGTTGGCGGTGTTGGCGGTGCTTGCGACAACGCTCCCCTGCCTCGACTCCTTCGAGTCCTGACCATCCTGTATGATTTAACCTACATCACCCCAAAGTTGTCAGGGTGAGTTCAAGGACATTTCAAATTGGTGCTACTTAAACTTAAAAACAGGGTTAGGCGTAAGTTTTATTTACTTGTCTGTAAACAGACATTACTCCATTAGGGGATTGGCTAGGTTAGGGTTAGGATTAAGCGTCTAAGCTTGATTTCTTTGCCCCTATGAAAAAAAAACTATTGGTTCCCTTGCCCTGTAGCTACGCTAGCCTTGAACCATACTCGCCACTTCCTATGCTTACTCTCCTAGTGCATATGTCGCCTCCTTCCCGCTTGTCCTAGTCTAAGCCCTTTTAACTTTTCACTTACAACTTGTTTAAAGTGACTTCCGACCTTATGTTTATTAATTTATGCCGAAAGGCGCACACCTATTGACAATGGGCACAATTAATGTTCTTTTAATCTTATTTAACCTTAAACCCTTATTTGATGGCTATGCATTGAAGATGCTGGCATATTCTTAGTCTTCCTCCAAAATCAATGGGTCAGATTTATTGTTCATAACTTTCTTGCATTTATCAAGGCATCCGTTAACATGTTTACTTTTTAACATTTACCTAATCATATTAAAAAAATTGCTGTAAGGATATATAATTACCACGTTTAAAAAAAAATAAAAATTAGGATTAAACCGTGGCATCTAAATAATTGTCCACAACTGCCAGCTACGTTTCGATGTTCACCAGCGCTATGTACCTTTCAGCGTTAACCAGCCACCAACCACTTTGCGGCTGTGCTAGTTTATTAAAAACTAATAATCTAGACTAAACTTAATCCTAAGCTTCAATTGCCTTAATCAACACTTCAATTTATTCCCGGAAATTAATATTATTATTAGTGTTAATTAATTAGTCACTAATTTACTTAATCCTTCCTATTAATTTAATTATTATTCTTTTTATTTATTTTTCCAAGGCACATACATGGTGCGTTGGTGTTTGGTTGTTCCTTAAGGCTTAGGTAGTAGGTGGTCGTGGGTTCTAAACCCGTCTGCTCCGGCAAAATTTTAATCTAACCCAAATTTAATATAATCTCCAACATCATTAATTAACTTTAATGTAAATTAACTTTACACTAAATAAAACAATTAATTTAAAATTATTATTACACTAATTTAACCTAAATTAACTTTAATTTAATTTTAAATTAACTTGACCTAAATTATGTATATATATATATATAGTTACTAAATTATTTTTTTTTACACTTAAAATAATACAAAAAATAAACGAACACACAAAAATATATATAAAAATTTTAGTAACAAAACATAAAAAAAATTAAAATAATTTAAAAAAAAGAGTGCGGGCACACATGGATTCCACGTGCCCGCCTTTCTCTTCCTACCTAACCCTAAAACCCTACACCTTCCAGCTCTTCGAACCCTATGCATCCTTCCTCTGCCGCCTCTCTCTCCCTACGCAAATGCACCCTCAACTTCTCCCTCTCTGCTACTGTGGTGGAGTTCTGGTAATGGCCGCGAGCTCCTTCCCCTTGGCAATGCATTGAGCACAGTGGCACCCCCAGTTGCTTGGTGGTGGCACATTTGTAATTATAGTTGTTATGAACTTCATTTTCCATTAAACGCTTCCACTCCAGTCAACTTCAAATTTCATTTCCCATTTACGCTTAACGCCTCCACTCCAGTGCACTCCAAGATGTATGGCAGGAATGCACAACATTGTATTGACTGGCCGAATGGAGCAATAATAGTCAGGGATCTGTGGCGTAATGGTAACCTGACAACTCCTATGTTATAATTCTATTATGTTTTTTTTTTGTAAATATGTCATCCTGTTTCTTTTTCTATAAAGAGATCTGTAAAGACAACAAATTTAAGTGTTTTATTTCGTCTTTCTTTTGATAATATCAATGTCATCTATTGCAATTTCTTCACGACGCCTTTGCAGGTTAAGCAACGAGAAACCAGTTCGATTGATCAAGGATCCTTTGTTATTCGGCACAACGGATTTTGCAAGGTAAATTTCTTTTCTGCGGCCGTTTGTTTTCATTTGCTGTGAGATTTTGGAGGAAAGATCAATCAGAAAAGCCGGATATATGATTTTTCTCGTCCGGAAAATATTTCAGTGTTCGTCGCTTGCCATGAATTGAAAACCTTAGGCTGAAAGTAGAAAAAGATTTGAAGGCTGACGCTGTAAATATTGCAGTGTTCTTCTTGAAATCCTAAGACTGAAAGAAGAAAAGATTAAAAGGACGACTCTGTAAATATTGTAATCATCTTTTGTATATATATCTGTAATTACGGTGGACGAGATCTTGGAAGGAGAGAAACGAGATCCAAAGACTTACAGGATAGTTTCTGCAAGCAATTAGTGAGTTACATTTCAAGGTAAACTGTATAGTTAGGGTGTTAAATAGCATAATTAAAGATCAATCTGTAGCGATTTCAGTTTAAATTGCCCAATTTCAGGTCAAATCGTCACAATTAGAGTTAAACTGCATAGTTTCAGCTTAATTTGTAATTCTATGTAATATTGTTGCAATTTTAGGTTAAATATCATTAGTTCAAGCCAAATTGAGCAAAAAAAGACTAACTTACATAATTTCTAGTTAAATAGTTGCAATTCGAAAAAAATTTAAAGCAATTTTAGGTTAATTGTTGCATTTCGGGGTAAACTTGTACAAAATAGCAGGATTCCAAGATAAGGTTTGGTAATATTGATAATTGAGGGTAAATTGTATAGCTGGGGGTTAAACAACATAAATCCAGGATATCATGTTCTGTGGACGCCATGGCAAAGGAGGAGGAGAAGCATAAGAAGGAAGTGAAGCTGTGGGGAGGGCGTTTTCAAGATAGCGTTACAGATGCTGTTGAGAAGTTCAGTGAATCAGTATCGTATGACAAGCGACTGTACAAGGAGGATATCAATGGCAGTAGAGCTCATGCTTCTATGCTTTCCCAACAGGGTCTTATAACTGCAGAAGATAGAGATATTATACTGAAAGGTCTAGCTGATATTGAGAGAAGTATTGAAAGTGGGGAGTTTATTTGGAGAGCTGACAGAGAAGATGTTCACATGAATATAGAAGCATCTCTCACATATTTGATTGGAGAGCCAGCAAAAAAAAGCTTCATACTGCAAGAAGTCGAAATGATCAAGTTTGCACTGATGTGCGTTTATGGTGTCGAGATGCCATTGATCAAATTCTGAGATGCATAAGCTGCCTTCAGGTTTCTTTGGTGAATTTGGCAACTCAGAATGAAGGCTTGATAATTCCCGGCTACACATGTTTGCAAAGAGAACAACCGCTACTATTGCAACACCTCCTACTTTCATACGTTGAATAGCTTGAACGTGACAGTGGTCGGTTAGTGGTTTGCAAAGCTCGCATGAATTTTTCTCCATTGGGGGCTTATGCCCTTGCTGGTACAGGACTTCCGATTGAAAGGTTTGCATCTTCTATGGCACTGGGATTCACTGCACCCCTAAGAAACATGTATGTTTGTAGGACTAAATCAGATGCTAATGTACTTTTTGTCTGCAATTATTTGATTTGAAAAGAAGTGCACTGTTGAAAAAAATATGCATGCAAAAATAGTCATACTCATTTAGTTCTTGATGTACAAATTCTTTGGTGATGTACACATCTTAATGCTATGTACTGTGCTAAATTTGTGGATTTTCATTCGTCTTGTTCACAATACATATTCCTTCAACTGTTTTAATGCTCTGTGTTGTTCTACATTTATGGATTTTCATTCAAATTTCTCTGTTCGTGAACTTCTTTCTAGTCTTACTGCCTTATGCCGGTGCTAAATTTGTGGATTTTGATTTAAATATCCCCTAGTTCGAAAACCTTCACTATTTTTTTTGAAGAACTTACCAGAGCGCCCACAATAAATACCAGAGCGCCCACAATAAATACCAAAAACATAGTAAAGGTGGCATCCTCGAGATAGGGTAAGAACGACGTGCAATAAATGCATGTCGCGGATCCCATCTCCCATTATTAAATGTGATCAACCATAGCATATTGAAGTATGCTAGCTTCCATAAAACCTTTACACATATACCCACTATTTTGGCAAAGTTACTATACAAACTTCTAATATCAAAAGTTAAGTCGAAAACCAACACAATCATCCACAACATATATAATTTGCCAAAGAAATCCCATACCATATGATGGTCCATTGTATAACATAAGTTTGTGTGTAATTCATACTTAGTGTTAAATTCTAGATGTAGCAAGGGAAATAATGGTTAACGACATAAACATTTCTTTTCAAATCAAATTACAAACCAATCATCCATAAATTGCATTTAGAACGAGAGTTTTTCTTCTTTTGTTCCCAATTGTGAAATTATTCTTGTAATGCAATAATAAGCGAAGCTTTGAGACCTTAACAAGAGGAGTCATTTCCTTTTATTACTGTTCTAAAGGGGTCCCACCTATTTAGTATTAATAATATGTACGTATAAATGCATTGCAACTTATTTGCAGGAAGGGATATCATGTTGCACTTTTCTTTTTAGATGTCAACAAATTAACGACTCCACATGGAAAATTTTTCTCAACAGATTTAGAACTCAGAATGATAGGATTTGTAGACTGATAGAAGTAGGTGATTGAAACTTCTCAGAAAATAATTATGCAACATGGTGAAAATGATGGTTTAAGGGAAAATATGAGATGGTATTTCGGGGAATAACTTATGGAAAGTGATATGTATGAGGGGAAGTGGTCGTGTATGCATAACAATCAACAAGGTTCATAACTAATGACAATTTTTTCGTGAAACTTCAAGGAGAATGCTTATGATATTCTCTTAGATCTCAGAATTGAGGGAAGAAAAGGGATAACCATGAAGAAAAAACAACCAACTATACTACAACAATATTGAAAGAAAAAATCTATTCCATTAGTGTCTCAAAAACAAGATATCGTAGCAACTGCGTTTATATTGTTTTTATTGATCAACAATACTTACATAATGACATCATTATGGAAAAAATGTTCCAAACTCTATTTTTGATGACTATGCAAAACAAACAACATGAAATAAAACTCAATAAATCAAAGTGACAAAAAAAAGACAAAAATATATACAACAATCATATTTACACAAAAATAGAACCAATGGTCAAGATGGTTCCACATAATGCTTCAAGTGGGAACCATTGGTAATGTAAGAAAATAATCACTCATCCATGTATTTAAGACGATTTGAATTTGTGCCGAGGATAAAAACAATTTTGAAAGGACCTATCCATAACTTTTGGAATTTAGAATGTCTCCCTCTCTCAGCATGGGATGAATCCCACAATAATACCTTCTCATCAATTTTAAATTCAATGATATTTTCTCTTTTGTTAAAATACTTCTTCACTGTCTACTGCCTCCTTTTGAGATTTTCCAAGGAAAAATTTCTTTTTTCTTCCAGGGCTAGTAGTGTATTTATCCTTTGAGAAACATCAGGAGAATTTAATTCTTCAGTCTGTAACATCAACCGTAAGGAAGAAAGTTCCAATTCAATAGGCATAATATCCTTTTGGCCATATACAAGATGGAAAGGAGTAAATCCTATACTTGTTTTGGTGGTAATATGGTCTTCCCAAAGAGCATAAGTTAGAAGCGCGTTCCACTGGCGAGGTTTGTCTTCTATGATTCTCTTTATAATTTTGACCAGGTTTTTATTAGTAGACTCTACTTTTCTGTTTCCCTGAGGATAATAAGAAGATGAAGTGAAATGCTTGACACCTAGTTTAGCCATAAATTGAGTCAATTTTGCTGAAATGAAGGCTAGATCATTGTTTGTAATGATTTCTAGTGGAAGACAAAATATGGAAAAGATATTAGACTCTAGAAAAGAAATTACTGTTCATCTTGTGCATTTCTAAGAGGGACAACCTTGATCCACTTAGTAAAGTAATCAGTGGCTATTAAAATAAATATATGTCCTACATAGGATGAAGGATTGATTGGACCAATAAAGTCTAGACACCACTTAGAAAAAGGAAAATATGGAAGGATAGGCTATATCGACATGGAAGAAAGACGTTCTTTACCAATGAATTTTTTGCATTTATCACAGGACCTTGCAAATTTATACGAATCATGAAAGATCAAAGGCCAATAATAACCATTTCTTATGATTTTAAAAGCAGTAGCTTTAGTAGAAAATTGGCCACCAATATGGATGACAGATGTTGATGATCCATGTACTTCGTGTAATAATTTCTATGCTTCTTCATCATTTACACATCGTAGTAGCAAAACATCAACAAATATTCTAAACAAGGAGTTCCCTAAAATGATATACTTAGAAGATTCAAGGCAGAGTCTCCTTCTTTGATGAGGATCCAACTCATCTGGGCACCTTTGAAACTACAAATAATTCACCATATCTTTATACCAAGGATGCTCAGATATAAAGAGATTTTGGTTTTCAATATAAAATAGTGCTAAAAGAGTGTTATCTTGATCGTCTAGTTCTTCACTTGGCTCAACATGCTGAGCTAAGTGAAGGGAAAAGTCTCATCCCTTTATTGTATTTGAAGTCATGATTGTCAAATCACGCTCTTGAATTTTTGCAAGCCAATGTGAAAGTTTTTATGAGATATAAGTTTGTGAAAGTAGAAACTTGACAACAGGAAAATGGTCTTTTACCTGCGTATGTGTGCCCAAAATAAAATGGAGAAATTTTTCTATAGCTTTGACAAGAGCGAAAGCATGTTTCTCAACATAAGAATATTTGACCTCATCATATGATAGACTTTGAATCATGTATGCTAATTTTTTTTTCAGTTTTCTAGTCATCACATTACAAGAGGATAGCATAAATTGCTTGGTGGCATTGGTATATACTATAAATTCTTTCTCAAAATTCGGTTTCGTCAAAACTGATGCAAAACTGATCACCTTATTAATCCTAAAGAAAGCATTCTCAACACCATATGTCCAAGAGAAAGAATGATATTGCTTCAAAAGATTATGTATGGGTTTAACCATGACATCAAAATCAGGAACAAATCTACGAACAAAATTAATAATGCCCATGAAAGATTGAAATTTTTTCTTAGAGGTGGGGGCAGGGAGGTTTAGAATGACAGTAATCCTCTCAGGATCTATACTTATCCCTAAATCAGAAACAATGTGATCAGGAATCTTACCCTTCGTAACACCGAAAATAGACTAGGAAGGATTCAAATAAACGACAAATTTTCTGCATTGCATGAGAACTTTTCTAAGATGATCGAAAATATCCAACCAATTTTTAGAATAAACAATCAAATCATCAAGATAAACTTGGATAATCTTACCAATTAGATCTTCAAAAGCTATTTGCATAGCTCTTTGAAAGGTGGAACCTACATTAGATAAACCAAATGGCATACGTTCATAAGCAAATGTGCCCCGGTGTGTGGTAAATGTGGTTATATATATATCAATGTTTTTAACCTTGATTTGATTATATCCAGAAAACCGTCAAGTAAGGACATCATTTGAGAACCTGCAACCTGTTGTAAAATCAACTCCATATTAGGAAGCGAAAAATGGTCTTTGATACTTGCGCTGTTTAATGCGTGAAATTCGACACATAATCTAATTTGACCGATAGTTTTTCGAACAGGGACCAGATTTGAAACCCATTCATAATACTTCACTGGAAAGATTATATTAGCTTTCAATAATTTTTCCAATTCTTTCCTAATAGTGGCTACAAGCGCAAGATTAATAGGTCTTTGCCTTTGCCTAATTGTTTTTTCCCCTTCCTTGATAGGAATGACATGCTGTATCAGAGAAAGATCAAAACCAAAAGTATCCTCGTATGACTAGGCAAAAACATCTTGAAAATCACAGAGTAATTCTATGAATTTATCTTTGTCTTCATCTTACTCAGAACATTGGGAACCTAATTTAATGATCTTTGAAGATTCAAATGTCCCAATATTCAAGAAAATGGTATCACCAACTTTCCTTTTCGACGACTCCTCTTTATGTGTTTATTTGTTGCCTACATCACTTGACAAAAATGAACTTTTGAGAGGATTCAAGCCTTTAGGAAATTCGTCATCTTCAACAGAGATGATTTATTTGGGCTCAAACGATTCATTTTGTATGAAAGCGTAAATACCTTCATCACTAGGGAAAAATTTCCATGATTCTACATTGTCGGGGAGGTGAGGACTGTATAAAGATTAAAACGTACAATCAGGTCTTTGAGGTAAAAGATGCCGAGTAGGTGAAGATGAAAAAACAACTAACCTATCAACCATTGAATTAAGTTCCCTTTTAACATAAGTGATGCTAAATGATAACAAATTTGAAATCAACAACCAAACAACTTGGGTATAACGCTTAAGTAACTTATTGTTTGGTACATAAGTATTCCGCACAAGGTTCACAACAAGTTAAGAATAACCAAAGACTATGAGGTGGCCACAAACAAGGTGATATGCATTCTCAATTCCCAACAATAGGGCCTCAAACTCAAAAGCATTGTTTGTACAAGAAAATTCCAACCTATAAGAGAAATTGTGAATTTTACCTATAAGGGAATATAGAATGATGTTAGTTCCATTACCTTCATTAGAACATGAGCCATTGAAATGCATATGCCACGTGACATCATAAAAATAAGTTGGTTCAAGTATAGTATCACCTTCATCGAAAAATATAGAGTACACCCCTAAATCTTCTTCGAGATAATTTACATTAGGTTGAGGGAGACTCTCTATATAAGGTGAAATTCTTCCTTCCCTAAGAACTATAATGTTCTTTCTATTTTTAGGGACAAACAAATGCGTGCCATCAAGTGAAAGGTATCCACCAGTTAAGGATTTTCAATCCCTTCCCAAAATAGTTGATTAATTACTCATCGGCATGTCAATTACTTGAATATTGAGAGTTGTCCTTATCTCGGGATGTGCACACAAAACTAGGGTTACATTCTTGATTTCACCTATAGTTGATTATTGCAAATTATTATAAGAGAGAATGATTCTAGAATTTTCGTTGGTACAAGATAGGCCAAGCTCTTCCATGATAATTTTAGACATCACACTTGGACCAGATCCACCATCAATTAGGAAATAATGAGTTATTTTACCCATGATTTTTACCGAGATATAGAAATGTGTTTTTTTACAGGGTTCCTAAAGTTATTTACACCTATCCTATTTACAATTGAATCCTCTTCCTTTGACACTTCAAATAGATTGGCTTTAGTGGAAACCTTACCTTACCTTCCATAAATTTCTTAAGATGCTTTTGTCGTTCTGGGACGACAACCATGTCCAAAAGTGTAGAATCATCTTTGATATTATCCAATTGTTAAGGATATTGTACTTAGAAGAGGGAAGAGGAGAACATACTCCTTGATCACTTGAAGTTATGACAATTTGTGCATCAACATTTTGAGAAATGAGCTTGGGGCGAAAGAAGTGTGGGGAAGATCAAATTTTCTCTTGGCAGTGTAAGATTTATTCCTAGTGTTAACTACAATAACATCCTCTGGTTCGACTCAATCTAAAACAATGATTGTGGTATCATGCCTTTTGTGAAAGATCTTATCTCTAGCATTTCTTTTAATTTCACACGTGTTTTAATCATGATTTTCTTCAAAGAAGTTCCACCAAGTGCGAGTCATTATGGCCTTTGGCTGAAAATTGTTCTCATTAGTATTTCTAAAAGGTGCTAGGGAAGAAGAAGAAGCCCCGGGGGAAGAGGAAGAGGAAATTCCCTTTCATTCGTAAGATATCATCCTATTATTCATATCTTGCATGAGCTGTAGAATGGCAGACATGTCTGTTTTCTTGACCAAGTCTCCTTTAGGAAGACCCGTTCTTTCCAGTTTCTCTTCATATTGCAAGGAAGTTTGAAGGGAAGAACTGAGATTTACAATAGCCTTTTCTTCAATTATATGATGATAAGGCGAAGGTAAAGAATTATAGTAATGCATGAACACAACTTGATTTTGAGGATAAATTAATTCAGGAATTTGATTATATATCTTGGTGAAATGAAGGTTAAAATTCTTAATGGTTTCACCATATTTATAGGCAATGTTGTTGTATTCCCTTAATTGATCAGCTTGAATCTTGGGCTATCCATAAGTGGAATTAAACCAATAGACCAAATCTTCCCAAGTTGAAAGGATTTTGGGCGGGAGATAAAAAAGAATTGGTGCAACTTTCCCTTCAAGGGAATTGACAAATAAACACATGCAAGTATCATTATCATTATACCCTATGTTATGAAAAGCATTAGAAAATTCTACTAGGTGTTCATTTGCGGTAATGATACCATTTCCCGAGAACCTAGGTAAATAATATTTGAATTTTGATAATGGTTGGGTGGATGGTGCAAGATTCAAGGGAGAAAATACGTGCCGATGGGTGGTTGTAGCATCTTCCTCAAATTGGAAAAGCCCATATTTCTTGATTACCTTTGTAGGATTGGTAGTAGATTGAATAGGTATTTTATGACTATAGATATTACCAATCATAGATGAAGCGTAAGGTTGTGAGGAGGAGGAACCTCCGATGCCACTACCACTACCCGTGGATGTCATATTGAAGGTGAAAGGTATGGGTGGTGAATATGAACTGGAAGAATCAGATAAGGTTCTCCTAAGATCACTTTGTTGTGTTTGTAACACAAACTTTCTTCTCCCTATTTCAGAAACATGAGTAACTTCATGGGACAATCCTCTTCTTCTTCGAGAGATACAAGAATTAAAGGACATGAAAAATAAAATAAAATTAAACAGGTAAGTGGAAAGGTTACCATTGATTTCTTGGTTGCCTTTGCATGGCCTCCCAATGTTTACAGATATTTATGTCCCTTTCAATTACTTCCCAAGAGCGTTCAAGTTCAACATGAGTACTAGCAGTTTCTAAAATAGTGTTGAATGAATTCAATGTAATGCTGGTTTGGTCATCAATACCATTTCCAATATTGGATTGTCTCGCAACAGGTACTGTCATGGAAAAAATAAGTCAAAGAGTAATCAGGAAAAACAAAAAAATAAAATACAATTGTGATACAATCAACCAAAGAGATATGGAAATATCTCCCCAGTATGGTTGCCAAATAAATGTTGAGGAAAATATATGAAGAACCTTACTCAAGTATTTTCAGATCTTGCCAGGCTAAGGCAAGATATTTGGGAATGTCACCCAGATTTTATAGCCTTTAATCCAAAACAATATCTTAATCCACAAATACTATGTGCTAGGGACTAAGGTTGATTTTATATGTTATATGTAACTATGTAAAATAAATAAATCAAAGATATACATAAGTTTACACGAAAAGAGACGCGAATAAAAGTAAACTATGAACAATATCATTAAGATACACATGTGAAACTGAAAGCATAGATCTGATTTTTATATTAATTTCATTCTAAGATACAAAGAAACATTCTCTTTACAAACCCCTGTGAGGGTGGGACCAAATTCAGATTTAGAGGTCTCCGGTGGACACCATACGAAAAGACTCTGACAACAAAATAAACTGAAGCTAAATATATGGATCAACTTGCCATAAAAGTATTGTCACTTGAATCTGCAAGATATCATTTATCAATGATGAAATCTAATCCATAAACAAACAAGAACACACAGATTGCCAAGAAAGATCATAACCTTTAGAAACAAGCTGCTGAAATATATTATTCAGTTTTGAATCCTGGTGCCTTCAATAAGACACTGCTATCATCAAGATGGTTTAGCTCTCTAGTAAACTCAGAATGAATGAAGAAAAAAAAGTATCTCACAAGTATAGAGCATACCTTATATTATAAGTTCTCTTGTTCTCTCCTCCTTTTGTCTCCTCTTTTGATTGAGATTTTATTCTTCTTCAAACAAGTTATGGTAGTTCAACTACCTTTCTTTTGTTAAGATTTAGTTATCTTTACCAATAGTTTGAGACAAATATATAATAATAAAATAAATATGGGTCTATTAAATAATAACTAAATAGGTGAGACCCCTAATCTCTTTGTTAAATTTTAACAAAATATGACTCCTCCTTGTTACTCCCTTTTTATTAACTTCAATAATCAACAAAATGTGAAATATAATAACCCAAGATATGCTCCAACATTTTCCTTGTAACTCCCATTTATATAAATAGTCAAAAATTTTATTATTAGGAAAAATAAAACATGACTGTTGACCAAAACTAGGATAATATCCACGTTATCCAAAACATTATGTCTAAATATATGCTTGTTGTCCAAAAACAAATTATGTTTCCATACCAATAACAAAATCAAAATCCATATTTTCTATGAGAGGTGATTTTCCTCTTTTCATTACTTCCCTCTTTTGATATTTTTGTTGTTTTTCCTTCTGTTGTAGCCTTAGGATGATTGGAACCTTGAGGATGGATTTCGATGATGGCATGGGAGAAATTGTCTTTGAGGTGAAGATGGGAGGACACTGATGCCGAGAAATTTTCAGAAGAGTTAGGGGAATTGACCACTTTTTTCCCCTTATCAATCTCTAGTTTGGGCATGGTGGTTTTGAGCCTTTTGCTTGCATGTGAGGACTAGGCTGGCGAAACAATGCGACCATCTTGGGAATTTGGATTGAATGGTGGTGGAGGAGGAGGCAATGGAAATGATACTGTAGGACAACCATTTTTATGTGCAACATGTTGATGGACGATCTCTTGCCAACCATTAGTAGCAGGTGGTTCTAGTTACATAGAAATGTGAGGGGGAACACATATACCATAAATTTTTTGATGTGGCTAGAAAGGAGGCCTCTAAGGTCAAGGTTGGAGAATCCCTTGGCCAACTAGGTTGAAGTACCCAACCTGAAAAAGATGTTTTAGTTCTTGCGGATTGTTGGTTAACTTTTACTTATATTCTATCTGAGTTTATCGACCCACGGTTCATGTCTGTTTAGGTTTCCAACAAATCCTATAAAACTATCGGCCCTCCTGGTAAACCAGAAGGCAACACAACATACAGAGTGCACTGTGCAGTCTCACCCGAGATAGTCTTAATGGGTCGCTGCAATAATCATGTGTTTACAACCTAGGATTGAGTGAGAGATCTGATAATTGTGTATTGAGAGGGCCACTGTAACTCATTAACGCATTATATTGTTATCACGATTAATGCAGAAATATACCAACTCATTCATTTAGCTTATCAATATCTACTAAAACATAATGAAACCCCACATGCATTCACTCACATGACACAGATGCTACCGTGGTTCACCCCCTCTTGGGATATGTCCACAAAGATCAGGCTCTTCGCTCTTTTATTATAGTAGTTCTTCATTACAACACCGCCCGCTTTACAACTCTTCTCAGTCGGGTAAGATCTATATAAGGTATACTAGATCCCACCAGGCTCCTCATCCTGCGATCTAACCCTCAATATATACCCTCCTCCGTCCTCTCTAGATAAACAACTTACAAAAGTAGGTCATACAACAAAATATTACATATCGACTCACTACAACAATTCTCTCTATAATAATGACTAGTCTCTAACTTGGGACCTAGGTATCTCTATTTATAAGTTTTTGGCTCTTCATCCATTGCAATACATTACCAAAACCCTAACCCTACCATCATTAGGTCTTCCATGCATGTGCGCGTGTTGTTCTCCCTTCCAGCTGTCGCTTTCCTCGTGCATGCCTTCTTTCCAAAAATCGCCTTTATTTCTTCTTTGGCCTGCTTCCAACAGGCCCCCAACACTGACATGTGTCTCGTCCCGAGCCACCTAGCCCTTGTGCACTTCTTCGATCTCCTTGGTGATCGCCTTGAACTTTTCCTTGAGCTTTTCTTCTTGTGTTTGCACCTACGCGGTCTTCTCCTTGAGTGTGTCTACTATCTGGACTACAATTTTGTCACTGATCAATCTTGTGCACTCTGCCTGGGTCTTTGCTATCTGTGTATTAGCTTCCTTTCCTGTGCAATGACTTTTGCTACTCGCTCTTGAAGCAGTTCCATTTGAGCCTGACGCTCCATTTTTTGTGTTTGGGCAATGATGATTTCTACTTGCAGTTTCTTCATGTCATGTGCCCCTTTGATGCACTCCATGATGAGCATTGTATTCTGCCTCTGCTTGAGGTATTGGATAGCTGTGCTTATCCTTTCTTCTTCGTTGTCCTACTTTTGGACTTGCTGGTCCTCCTCTAACTTTGTCCAAAGTTGTGCTGCTTTATCAAACAAGTCGGCTGCTATGATGACCTGTTTCTCTATCTCCTGCAACTGCTCTTTTGCCTCCTTCTTCCTTTGCTCCTTTACTATTGGTGGAGTGGTGGGTGTGAGCTGCTCCATAAGATTCTCGATCTCCTTATGGTATTGATCAATTTCATGCACAATCTGATCAATATTTTTTACTGCTGTGAGTTCATCCCTCTGCGCGGTCCTTGGAATCTTCTCGTAAGTTCCTTCTACTTTCCGTTCCAGTCCGTTCATGCGCTCCCTCTACTCTTATATCTGGAACTTAGCTTGCTCACATATTATTTATAGCACATCCTACTTCTTCATTGCCTGCTGTAATTTGGCTAAGTCTGTGCGTGCCCGAGACTGTACCTCTTGTGTAACGCCAACCTGCAATTTGTGTAGAGCCTTGGATGGTATCCATGACAATACCAGTTGGATTTGGGCTAAGTCCTTTAGGGGTGTCTTCCCCACGATATCGTCCATCCGCAACATACTGGGTGTAATGTGGAATGCCACGTTCGACTGCGGTATTGTCTGGACTGTATCTCACTCGCCTTCTTCCGGTCTTTCTCTTGTCTATGATGTTGATGGCCTTGTTATTGCTCAGTTTGTAGTATAGGTCAAGTAGCTTTGAAAGGGAAGAGTCAAATTGGCGTAACAAGATCTTCCCCACCCACTGTCACCTCGATGGGGGGATTTTTCTATTTAGGGTGGATAGACCCAAGGGAGACGTCCCTAGTAATCTGGGGTTTTGAAGGACAAAGGTTCTAAAGGATCAAGATGAGTTTTCCCTTCACAGATTACTGCCAAGAGGATAGTCAAGAAGAAGATAAACCACAGTAGAAGCACCTGTTTGCGAGACAAGACAACAATAAAACTAAAATGTGCAACAGTGGTTAGTACTTCATAAATCAATGACTATCAGCATTTAATGAGCATAAATAGCAGTAATTATTGACGAAGTCAATGATTGCAAAAATGGCTATGTTTTATAATGTTCTCAATAACACCGGAAATGATATAGCATTCAATGTATAAAATCGATCCTTGAATTATCACAACGCATTAAATATCATTAATATGCTCACATACAAAGTTGTTGCGTCACTATACTTGCTAGAGGGTGACGTCAGCTTTCTTCTAGGTTAGTTTGCTAGACAATGAGGTGGACGTTTTGCAAAATAGGCCAATGAAATTTATCTACTCATCAAAGTCTATCATTTGATGACCTAGCCGCAACTTTTTATACTAGCCAAGAGCTTAAACCAGGCATGATGTCATCATTAGATTAGGGTTAGTTAGGGTTTGAAATTTGAGAAGTTTAAAAGTGTTGTTTTGACACAAGAATCTCAACATTGGAGTTCTAGACTAGTGCCTTAGGGTATAATGGAGTCAAGGAGCAAGGATAAAGTCTCGGGAGAATCTAAATTCAAGGACGGGAGAGTCAGGCTTTCTAGTGCTGCAATGGAAGGGCCACAAAGTCAAAACCCTAAGGGGAGGAGGCTCATTCCGGTGTTGCTTAAGCAAGGCCTCATGCTCCTCCCTCTTTCCTTAAAAATCCTTGGCAAAAACGGCTAGCTTCAAAACACAAATATAGGGATGAAAAGTGTTGCAAAGACAAGGCCTTTCAAACCCTAAAGGTCAAAACCCTAGGTGTAAACTTAATTAGGCCTAGGATGTCTTCCTTCTTCAATTTATGTTTCAAAACTAACTCAGAAAAAGGGGAATTAGTGTAGCAACGACTAGGCTGTATTCTCCTTAATCAATGGCTAAAACAAGTCTTCTATCATGGGGACATGAAGCAAGGACCTACTTGTGTGCTTGCTACCTAGGGTTTCAATGATTAAGCAAAATAATAACAATGTAACCATAAAAGTAAGATATTTAACCTACAACCATTCAATTAAGAAGTTTTGTATGAGAAATACACTTACAAATCAATGAAGAGATTATCAAACCCTAATTGTAAACCTTCCAATGATAGAAAACACCATAAACATGCCAAGAATGCTTCTCCACAAGAGTAGCGCCTCAACTCCAAGAGAAAATACCAAGACAAAGACTAAAAATGATCCTCTCACAAGAGAGTGAGTTGTGTTATGTTTAAAATGAGGCTCAACGTCCTCTATTTATACCAATCTTATGACCTTTAATTACAAAAATAGGTCATTAAAACAACCGACAAGGCTGACTAACAATATTACACTGTTTTTCACATTAAATGCTAAAAATGTCATAATTATGAGCTAAAAGGGAGACATTAGGCCCCTCTGAGGGAGACGTTGGCCCTTTTTGGGCAAGATCAGCATCCAAGAAGCAAAACGTTGGCCCCTCTGGGGCTCCTGCAAGCTGCCACACGTGCCAAATGACCCAGCACACTGCCACATGCTCCAGAAAATGTCCAGCTGCCTTAGGTGACGTCCTGTCCATTGAAAGAAATCGTCCCATCTGCAGTGGGTGATCCCCCCTAGGCCGGGCTCTTCCATGGTGTCCTGGTGGAACGTCCTTCTGTCTTCTTCATGAAAATGGCTCGTCACGACGTTGTCCTTCCTCTGCCATCCCAGCAACCATCTGATGGGCTCTTTAGCCCCATGGAGGTCCGAACTAATCATATCCCCATGTGTACCGGTGCACTGGTACCTGTCCGCCRGGTATGGTCCTGCACATCAAAGACTACGCCCTCCATGGGCTCATTAGTCCTCGGGATCATAGCAATGCAAATCATATTTCATCATTAAAGTTATCAAATACATGCATGAAATCCCTAACATATCATCTAAGAGCTCAAAGACATTACACAAATCTACTATACAAAGCTGAAGAAACCGACAGAATAACCTATTGGGCTAATACCCACAAGATAAGGAAAGTTTCCTAAGAAGATCATTCAATCCATGTTTTATGAGGTGATATGGTTTAGGGATGTCCAGTCACAGTAAGACCAAGGGTAGGTTTTGTCTGTGGGTGCCTTTGTAGGAGGCAAGCTGTACCCATCATGGATGCATTTTTTCCAAGCCCTTTATTGCCTTTATCTTTTTATTTATTTCTTTTCTTTCTTTTTTTTTACTTCAAGGTTTGACCAGAGGACACTGCCTTGGCTTGGTGACCAGAGCTGACAGTGTTACCCACTGGTATCTTTACAGAGATGATAAGGCTGGCTCGTGATGAGACCCCCTTTCCCTTGGCCATGCAACCAAAGGTCACTGCCCTGGCGTGGTGACCAGATGATGGCAATGTCATACTGTTGGATACCTATGAACATAATTGGCCGGCTCGTGATGAGACTTCCCACCCTCTTGGTTAGGTATTGTTTTATTATTTTTCTTAGGGTCCTTTTAGTTTCTTATCGAAAGGATTTTTATTGCCTTCTCAGGGATCCCCTGGGCGAAGCATCTCTAGGTTTTATTTCCTATGGATTTTATCTTTTACCAGCTTCTTTTACCCCCTGGGCCTTTAGCCCCTTCTTCCCACAAGACAAAGTGTAACCCTCAAAGGTCATCCTAATGGTCGGACTAGGGGAATGGGATAGATGTGCGGGATATAAGATGTAAAATGATAAAATGGTGGGAGTGGATGATGGCTCTGCAAATCTCCCTTGGTGGCTAACCAAAACCCATGAACATCAACTTGCTAAGTTACCCCATCAATCACCCCAACAATGGTCAAGTGGATTAGTGTAAGGTCCAAGCAGTCATCAGAAATGAAAGGAACCTAATGCATATATAAGAGGGTTATAACGATCAAATATGACACATACCATGATACCTAGGACCAATTACCTCATGGAGCAAGAGTCCTCTCCAGTGCAAGTCCAAGCCGGTGGTGATGGAAGCTGCTGCTGCTGACAGGACAAATCTGGTGAAGACGAAGAAGGATGGGCCCTCCAGGGCCATGCTCAGGTCAATCCTGCTCTCGGTACTTCATGTCTAGGACCTGCGGGCCTCGAGACATGATCTCCTAGTTATCCCTAGATATCGGGGATAACATGCCCTATTACTACGTGGCTTCCTTTTATCTGTGCTTCCCTGATATTCTTGAGGAACTGTCGCATGTCTTCCAGATCCTCTTGAATTCTGTCCCTGTGGTTCCTGACATTGTCAAAATCCTCGGATATACAATCTTGAAGCCTTCGGGCTATCATCTCTACATCACCCTCCGTGATTGTGTAATCTGGAGTTGTTCTCTGCGGCTTCATTTTCTTGCACATGCCTCCCATCTGAGTGGTTGGTCGCTTATTCATGCCTAAGTCTTGTGGGTTGGTGCTTGGTGTAGTCCCTTGCGCTTCCTCGACCTGTTTCTACTGTTCTTGGGCCGAATGTGTATTATTCTTCTTCCCCTTATGGGTTCTTGTCTTAGCTGTCCCTTCATTTGTATGCTTTGTTTTTGTTTGGCCTGTCCTCCATTTCTTGGGCACTGGGACTTCTTGAGGCTGTGTTTCTTCCTGCCTTGCATTCTCTTCTGTTGTCTTTGTAGGTATTTCTTGGGTGAGGGCTGGAATGTTCCAGTCGTCTTCCCAATCTTTAATAGCCATGTCAATGTATCCCTCCATGATACAATAGCTCATTTGTAGACACTACTTATTGGGGTCCTTCTGCGCCTGTATCCACATCGCATGTTGTGTGGCCTTGAAGTTGGCGATGTCCCAATACTGTGCGACAACTTGTGGTGTTATTATCCACATGTTGGAGATGGCCTCTTGCAGGTCTAGAAGTTATCCTTCAAATACATCTGCATTCATTTTCTTGTGCTTGGAATTTGATGTGACGCCAAGTGATAAATACCTCGCTCCACAATTCGGCTTGGGTCTAGTGCTAAAGAATGTGTAACTCGGTTATTTCCATCCCATGATATCTATCAACATGAGTAGCCATGATTAGTGAAATTATGTTCCTAGATCCTGCGCATCCTTGCAGTCATCCATAAAAAAATTCAAGAGGTAGGGTTCCCAGCTAACTGTGGTGCCCCCGACACATTGTGCTGCAACTACGATGACCCCATCCAAAACTTCCTCCTTGCGACACTTTCTCAGTAGTTTGCAGGACAAGATTTTTGCGGCCATCTGTGTTGCGACATCATTGATTCTCTTGATGATGATTCCTTGCATCCCCCTATCAGTACCATATTTCTTCTTCATCTCCTCCGTAAGTTCTTTCTGCTTTATCTTATCGTCGAGAAATTGCGTGGGAACCATGCCCCAGGATGGAAACCCCGCGATGTGCGCAATGAGCTCTACATATATCGAGACGAGCTTGTCCAACCAAATATCCCTACCATGTGTGACTGCCATCAATTGTTTGATGCGGTTGTTTGCGTACTGTCCTCTACCAAAGTGTGGTATATCTAGAAGACCTAAAATCCCCGTTTTCTCCAATCCTATTGCCCAATGGAGAGGTTGATCAATCGGTTCCCCAATCACATTCACTCCCACAGTCTGTAAGTATACTTTCTTTGTGAATTCCGGGAACTTGTCTGTGTCTGCTACATCATGGTCCGAGTATTTCAGCTTCTCGACATGCACTAGCAAGCCTGATTCCACCCATACCCCATCTGGTATATGTGGTAAAATGAGGGCTGTGACGGGTTGCTTGCGAGGTGACCTATGTACATGCTTCTTGTTTTTCTTCGGTAGTGGCTGGCTCGAGGTTCTAGTGGCCATATTTTTTACTTCAGAATACCATTCTGGCCATCCCGTGACATCTTCTATTATTCCTTCCAATGGGTGGTCTGACACGGTTGTTTGACATTCGTCTGGCTCGACTGCTGCTTCCTGATTCGTCACTGTTCCATTGACTCTCGGAGCTACTTCGGTGTTCTCTGGTTGCACCTCCTTCAGGGTTTCTACGTCCTGGTTGTGTTGCTCCTGTGCCTCTGCTGACATATCTACATTCATGTCCTCTGATGCTGGTTGTTGGGTTTCTTCCATCACAGGTGTGGGGTTCACTGGTGTTGTGTCTGGGGATGGGATTTTATTGACATTGACGATCTCCGGCGGTTGTTGTTCACCTTCTTCCAATTGTACTCGTGCCCTGGTTCTAACTCTGGGTTGTCTGGCAGTTTGACTTGTTTTTTCTGGCTTTGGTGGTGCCATTGTGGTGAGTATCAATCGTTGTTGAGTTTGAATGGTCTCTGTGACCTCCGTTAACTGCGCTCTGTGCGCCTTATGCTTTCTTATCCTCTGTCTTTTCCAATCTCGCAATAGACTATTTTCTCCTGCGTCTGTGTTTTGTATGGGCATCACATGAAGCTTGTCGAAGAAGATACCTTTATTGTGGATTCAATGCAACTCCATTTCCTTCATACTTGCCACTACTCTCCCTTTCCATCTCTAGTTGGTGCGATTAATGCGGTGTCCCATCGGTCCTTTCCAACAGTCAATTTCACATAAATCCATCATTTCGTACTGCTTTTGCCGTCTTTCCGTTTCCCTCTTGTTTCCCTTTTGGATTGGCCGTTATCCTTATCCTCGCCGAGTTTTTGTTCCTAAGTATGCATTCTCTTTCTTCTTTCGGCGCACTGTGCGTTTGTTGGTATTGTTTGATATCCTGTATGTATATATATATATAGTTTACTGCGTGGTGACTTTTCAAGTAGTGGGTAGTCGACTGTCCTTGTATGGCTTCAGTCGACTCCCGTTCATCCCTATGAGTTATGCACCTGCTAAGTATTTCAACTGTACAACTCCTCCATCTGTGACAGTTTTTACTTCGTATGGTCCTAGCCAGTGCATTCTGAGTTTTCCTGGGTGCTGAATGGATTTATTGTCATACATCAACACTAAATCGCCTTCCTTGAAAGTTTTCTTCTTGATGTGTCTGTCATGCCAAGATTTATCCCTTGCTTTCTGAACTTGTTGGTGGAACCCTGCTAAGATCCGATCCTCCTCCATGGTTATCAACTGGTTTAGTCTCTCCTGTACTGCGCCTCGTTCCGTCATGTGTGTAATTTCTTCTACGCGCAAACTGGGTACCAAAAATTCTAATGGCACTATTGCTTCTTGGCCATATACCAGTTTAAATGGTGTGTGACCTGTCAACTTTTTGCACGTAGTCCTATAGGCCCACAATAATGCTGGTATTTTAAGGTCCCAATCATCCCTGTTGACATTACAGATCTTCGTTAGTGCATTCTCAAGGATTTTGTTGAATGCCTCTACTATGTCGTTTCCCTGTGGGTGATATGGTGTGATTTTATGATGATGGAATTCAAACTCTTCATTCATAGTGCTGATCGTGTTGTTTATGAAATGCATGCCTTGGTCGCTCATCAAAACTCTTGGGCACCCAAATCGAGTGATTACTTGTTCAAACAGAAAGTGTGCTGCTGTTTCTGTGCTACAATCCTTCACTGGTGCTGCTTCCGCCCATCTTGTTAGGTATTCTGTCGTGGTGATAATGTACCTAGCTCCTGTTATTTTTTTTAGTGGGTTGATTGGTCCCACAAAGTCTATTGCCCACTTATCGAATGCCTGCAATGTGACTTGTGTTCGTAATGACATATCACCCCTTCTGTTCGGTTTACCAACCCTTTGATAGACATCGCATCTCTGGCAGTACTCCTTCGAGTCTCTGTGAATCGTCAGCCACCATAGTCCTGCGCGTAATACCTTCTGCACAGTAGCTTTTCCTGTGTAATGTCCTCCTACTATTCCCACACGGGATTCTATTAAAACTCTTGGTCTTTCTTGTTCTAACACATATCTTCATAGGATGCTATCTGTGCCCATTTTGTATAAGTGTCCTGTGATCAGTTGATAGTTTGTAGCCCAGACTACCAAGAATTTCTTCTGCGCGGTGTTGTATTCCTACGGAGCAATACATGTGCTCAAGTACTGAATAATATTTGCAAAGTATTCATCAACAATCTTGACTGAAAATAATTGTGCGTTTGGGAAGTTGTCTTCTAAATTCATAGGTTATTCTCCATTTTTGACTCTTGATAGGTGGTCAGGTCCTGCATTCAGTTTTCCTGGCTTGACTATTACTTCAAAGTCAAATTCTTGAAATAGTAGTAACCATCGATAGATTCTCCCCCCCAACACTGGCTTGTTGACTAGGTATTTAAGGGTTGAGTGATCCGTGAACATCTTAAAGTGTTTCCCCAATAAGTAATGTCTGAACTTTTGTAGTGCGTAGACCATATCTAGGCCTTCTCTCTTTGTAGTGTTATAGTTCCGCTCTGATACTGAGATCTTTCGACTCACAAATGCTATGGGGTGATCCAAATCCCCCTCTCTTGGCTGCACCAAGATAACTCCAAGTGCTATGGTTGATGAATCTACATGGACGTGGAATTTCTTCTCCCAGTCTAGAAACACTAATATTGGCGCGACGACCATATTTTACTTCAGGGTATCCAGACCGTGTTGACACTCGCCGTTCCACTGAAACTTTGTATCTTTTCTTAACAGTTTTTCCATTGGTGAGGTAATTTGTGTGTATCCTTTGATGAACTTTCTATAGTACCCTATGTTTCCCAATGTCGCTCTCAGATGACAGACTATTTTAGGTGGTGGTAAGTTAACAATTACTGTAATCTTTGCAATATCTACTAGTAAACCTTGTTTGCATACTATATGGCCCAATAGTATCCCAAACGATGTTCTGAATATACGTTTTTTTATGTTTAATGATATTTGGCACTGCCTACATCTTTCTAACATCGACCATAAGACCTCCAAATGGTATTTCAACAAACTATAGACTGTCCAATCGTCCAGGTATACCTCGAGAAATTGGTGGATGAATTCCTTAAACGCAACGATGACTACTATGGAAAATATTGCTGGTGCATTCTTTAGTCCAAACGACATGACTGTGTACTGGTAGGATCCCCATTCTGTCACAAACATGGTCTTGTATCTGTCTTAATGTGCTATCTTAATCTGATGGTAGCTTGATAATCCATTAGTGAATGAGTAAGCTTCATGTCCTCCTACGTTCTCTAAAACTTCATCCGTGAAAGGCGTAGGGAATGGGTCATGTAGGCATGCATCGTTCAACTTACTCAAGTCGACGCATATCCTTATCCCTCCTTGTTTTTTGTCCTGAAATACCATCGGGCTTATCCATTCAGATTCTTCCACTGGTTCTATGATTCTAGCTTCGAGCATTCTATTGATCTCAGCTTTGACTTTCTACTTATATATTGGGTTCAGTCTGTATGGTCGCTTTCTAATTGGTCTCGCTTCTGGTCTAAGTGGTATTTTCATTTCTCCTAGCTCTCCTGCTATACCCTTCATCTCTGTAAATGTTGTGGGAAACACGTCACTGTACTCGCGAAAAAAATCTATTATTCTTTCTACTGTCTGCTCATCGTAGTAGTCTCCAATGATGGCCATTTTGGGGTTCTCAACTGTCCCAATGTTGACTTTCTTTACTTTGATCGGTGTGACAATTACTTCTGATTCTATGGGTGTACCCTCCACTTCTCTTTCGCCTTCTGCTTCTTCAATCTGAATATCGCACGGATTGTCTTCATCCAGTGCTTCCTCCTGCACATGGTAACATGACAACAATTCTTTAACTGTCTGTTTGTTCCGTTGTTATTCTTCTGTGATGAGTTCGACTTCTGGTTCTTTTATGAATATCACTCCTCTTATCTGTTTAAGAGCTGCATCTATGTTGGGGTTCTCATGCTCGAAGGAGAAAATGACTGTAAAATTCTATTGTAATGTCGTCCAGGTCGCAGTTCCTGGTCTGTATACCAGTTCGCTGGTATGCCTTCTGGAGTGTGTATGAAATGATGAGGCCATTCCTCGGGGGGTGTCATTTTCCACAGTGTTCTGTACTTCTCCAAGTGTTCTGTTGGTGCCCCCTGTCCATCGTACTTTTGTAGCTTGTTTTCTTTCTGTTCTTCACCGAACCTTATGTGCAATAATTGCTTACATTGGTACCAATCTGTGATTGTCTCTTTGTGTGTGTCCCACCATCTTGCAGGTGTGGCCTTGAGTACTATATCAATTTCTAAGAGTCTCTGATTTTCTGAAACTTCATCTTCATACTGTGCCAAGAATATTTCTAGATCATTTATTCCATGGAAACTGGGTGGTTCCCTTATCTCCGTGCCTACCCATATTATTGCGCGGTCTATTCGTGCACATATTCTCATGGAAACTTCGTGTAACCTTTGTTTTCAGTTCTCTAAACTGGTATCTGAGTCTGTCGCACATGAAGTAATGCTCCACCAACTGAGTATTCCATATGCAATTGGGTTTACATAATCTTCATCGTGCGCAATTGTTCTATACAACTAGATGATCTCCTCTAAGTCTAAGCAAGTAGGTTCTACAAACCTTTCCCCTTCTTATGGGTCTAATGGCATGATGACCCTGTATTCACCTGACTTAAATTTCATTTTTCATGTCTTTAGATTGATTATGGCCTGGTTGTCAAACACCCAATCTAAACCAAGCAACGATGGGTATGATGTTGTGTTATCCACTATTTCAATCACTTCAAAGTATGCTTTGGTACACACCCCATCCAGGTCTACTGTCACTCCTTTCAGTCTACCAATTGGTAGGACTCTGTGTTGGTTTGCTAGTTTCAGTTGAACAGGTGAGTATCCTAATGTCGTCTCTCCTATGCATTGCCATCTCTTCTTTGGTAATACATTAACTTCAGATCCTAGATCCAGTATGATGTCTCCCATGTTGAAATCTCCGATGTTTGCATTCAATCTAAATTCTCTACTTGTTCTTCTCCTCTTATGTAGGTGATTGACTGTCTTTTGTTCTAGTTTTCCTTCCGTTTCTATACTACACCTTTCTAATATGTTTTGTAGTATTTTCACAAATGATGGATCATTTAATACTTTGACACATGATTGCAAGAATAATTTGATTGTACTTACTTGTCCCATAGATTGCATTTCGTTGGTATGATCCAATAATGGAGGCATCTCGTATTCTGATGCTTCCTTTCTTTGCTGTGATTCCTTGCTTTGTTGTGCAGTTGAAGTCAACGCCATGTATTCCTTATGAAATTCTTGTCTTCTTGCTTAAATATCTCCTTCTCATTCTGTGCGTTGAACTGCTTCCTTGGTTTGGTGTTCTTTTTCACCCACTAGTGTTGTACTGGTTCTTGTCGAACTGTGTCGTTCCTTGTTGTAGCTTCTCCGCGGGTAACTATGCTGATGTTTTTTCCTTCGTTCCTCACTTCATATGAAATCCACTGAACATTTTGGTTGTTTTGGTTCCTCTTTTCTTGAATATTTATTAACAGTGTCAGACATTCTTTTGTATCATGGTCCGATGTGCGACAATACATGCATGTTGCTGGTCGAAGCAAACATTCTCTTACATAATGTCCTGGTTGTTGACAATTTTGACATACCACTGGTCCTCTACCTCGTCCAAAACCTCCTCTCGCTTGTCCTCCACCTCTGTAGCCTTCTCTATCTCCTCTCGGCGCGTTGTACTAAGGCGCTTGATTGTACTGCACAGTATTGTACTGAGGTTGTGCTGTGTTGTACTGTGGAAACACGGTATTATATGGTTGCTGCATAATATTGTACTACTACTGCACATTGTTGTATGGATCTGGAACTTGATTAAACTGTGGTGCAGCTTTCCCAGTCATCATTTCTTCTTGCACTCTATATGCATCTGATGTCCTCTCTCTCTCATCAACTCCATAGTTCTACAATCTTTATCGTCATGGCCCACTGACTTGCAAAAGTTTCAATACGAACTCTTTGGGACTGTCTGGTATTTCTGCATCATTGAGCAGTGATATGGATCATGGCCTGGTTTCTTACAGACTTTGCACCATAGTCCTCCTGGTGGTAACGTATTTGGGATTCCCGCTGCCATATACTGCGCGAATGTTGGACATTCGTTCTTGTGGTGTCCTTCCGTCTTGCATGTAGTACACCAAAGGGCTTCTCGTTTGTCCTTACTCTTATTTTGGTTTAGCTGGAATGTTAAGTTCTTCAAATATTCCTTTAGTTCTTCGATGGTTGGGTCCGTCTGATGATACTAGTTTTCTTCCAGTTGCAGGACTACCTATTGAGCCTCTGCCCGCGTCCGAAACTTCTGTTGTCACAATGGATATTTTAAGTGTGGTAGCAGTGAATTGACAAATAGGTGTCTATGCTGCATATCGGTCATGAGATATTTCAACTTTCTCTTCATTCGCTTGAATATCTGGTCAATATCCCATATGGATTCTCCTGGTTTTTGTCTAATTTCGATCATCTCATTCATGTATTGATCTTCTGAACTTGGCTTCTGGAACTCGTTTATTAGCGGTTTCTTGATGTATGCAATTGTTCTGGTTGTCCCTGGTGGATTGTTTGTAGCTAAACTCATATACCAATCCAGTGCACGATCCCTTAGTGTAATCGCTAGCTGTTCCAGTTTGGTATCCTCGTCTGTGATCTGTTTTGCTTCCCAAATATTCTCACAGATGAACAAGTGTTTTTCCGGGTCCTCCAACGCTTCTCCTTTAAAGTCTATTAACCTGATGGTAGGATTGTGTCCTGCCATTCTGAACGCTGAACTACTACCTCCACGCGGTGTAGATACTTGACTAGTGTTACCTGAACTGGCTCCTCCAATTGTTGTTCCTTGTGTAGATGTACTTCATGCCGTCTGAATTCTTCTGAACTTCGGTTGTCTAAACGATGGTGTTCTCTTTGGTGTATTAGTCGCACATGGGTTTATGGGTTCCACATTGACATTAATATGAATAGGATTGCTGCCTTCTCTTCTCGTTCTTGGACCTCTCATCTTTCTCTCATATGTTGCGCACAAGATTTAATCAATATGCTCCACAGCCTGGAGATCCTCTACCTCTTCCTCGTCACTCTCCAAGCCTTCCCTTGTGGCTACGACTCTCTTCTTGGTATTTACCTTGTATTGGTAAGGTACTTCGCTACACGTCTTTCCAGCTGTCACCATGATCTGCTTGATCTGGTCGCTATCCATCATGATTGGGTCCAAGGGTTCCTCCTTCTTTCCCTTATCCTTTCCTCCTTCCATTTCTCCTCTTTCTGTCAGTGCTTCCCCCCTTCCCCCATGCATGCAGGGAAGTTTAGCTGTCTGACTCCATTGTCATTACACCTTTGTTGTATAGAAATATCTTAATAGAAGTATACAATGATCTAATGTACCTTCCTCGAGGTCCTGTAAGAAACTCTTGCTCCACCGCGATGTATGCTCTACTCAATCCTCTTCTATTCCTACCAATGACAACAAAACCATTTTTTGGTTAACTTTTATTTATATTCTATCTGAGTTTATCGACCCAGGGTTCATGTATGTCCGGGTTTCCAACAAAGCCTCTAAAACTATGAGCCCTCCTGGTAAACTAGAAGGCAACGCAACGCAGAAAGTGCACTGTGCAGTCTCACCCGAGATATTCTTAATGGGTGGCTGCATTACTCATGTGTTTACAACCTAGGATTGAGTGAGAGATCTAATAACTGTGTATTGAGAGGGCCACTGTAACTCATTAATGCAGTATATTGTTATCACGATTAATGCAAAAATATACCAACTCATTCATTTATCTTATCAATATCTACTGAAAGATAATAAAACCCCACATCCATTCACTCACATGACACAAATGTTATTGTGGTTCACCCCCTCCTGGGCTACACGCACAAAGATCTGGCTCTTCACTCTTTTATTATAGTAGTTCTTCATTACAACACCGTGCGCTTTACAACTCTTCTAAGTCGGGTAAGATCTATGTGAGGCGGACTAGATCTCACTAGACTCCTCAGCCTGCAATCTAACCCTCAATATCTACCCTCCACCGTCCTCTCTATCTCAACAACTTACAAAAGTAGGTCACACAACAAAATATTACATATCGACTCGCTACAACAATTCTCTCTATAATAATGACTAGTCTCTAATCTGAGACCTAGGTATCTCTATTTATACGTTTTTGGCTCTTCAAGCATTGCAATACATTACCAAAACCCTAAACCTACGGTCGTTAGGTATTCCATGCATACGCGCGTGCTGTTCTCTCTTCCAGCTATCACTTTCCTCGTGCATGACTTCTTTCCTAAAATCACCTTTCTTTCCGCTTTGGCCTGCTTCCAACACAGATAAATGTCAAAATGCATTTAGAATTGTGTCCTTCTATGGCCTCTTTCCCAATTGTTTCCTCTACCTCTGTTTGCACCTCTCGCATTGCTGCCCCTGCTAAAAAAACTCATTTTGAAGCAATATTTCAATCTAAATACAAAATCGTTTAACAATCCATTCACTAATACTCTACCTAAATAAAATCAAGATGTTGTCTTTATTATTCACAACAAAAGCATATGCAGTCCATCCATTGATACAATCCACCAAATACCGAATTTAATAATTAATTGCAAATGAACAAGGAATTACAAGGTTATTGGGAAGATGGGGCCCTTTGTAATGAATGAAAAATGATATCATGACGAGAAATAAAAAATGGAGATCCTTTCCCTTACAAAACAATGCCTTCATATTGAAACCTTCACTCAAACCATCATCCAAATCCTTTGAATGAATTTATAATAATAGAACAAGGAAGTGAATTAAATGTTATTGGGAGAATGATGGGCATATAATGAGCGAAAAGTGATATCATGGA
>ML776585.1:721767-737885 GCA_009831015.1 Picea engelmannii | reverse complement strand
CAATCCACAAATAGGTGAGTAGCAGTTTATTCATTCTTTAAGCAAAGGTTGCAGACCGAGGGTCCAATGCCTCCTCTTTTTTGGTAATTTACTCTAGTAAGGATACAGTCCTTAAGGCACATCCACATAAAGCATATCATTTTGATTGGAATATTCAAAAATCATATAGCTTTGTACCACCATTTCTTTTCTTCCAAATTGTTAAAAAATAGAATGGACTCATAAGCTAGTTTGGCAGTGACTGTACCTGTCGATCTATTCCAGGACCAAACCAATTTATCATTTTCATTTTTGAGGCGGATGCCGCTGCTTCTTAAGATAGAAACAGAGTTATCCCATTCGGTTTTGAGTGTTGCTATAAAACCAAACTGATTGGACTCCATCCAATTTTGTAAGGTTCCTGTATCAATAGGAACAATTGCTTGTGCTAATGTATAGATGTTGGAACTATTTAAAACATGTATAAGAGGGAGTGAAAGCTTGTAGGTGTCGATGCAACCAGTAATATCCCCCAATAGAGCCCCAGTTGTAATTATGAATTGTAAACATATTGGATAGGCTGGTGAGCCGAGTTATAATAAGCTAGGAGGCTTATGTGATGATTAGGCTAGAGAGCCTAGGATGCTAAGGCCATGAGCCTATTTTGTATATGTAATTATGCAAAATCATTAATAAAATATAAACATCGTTGCGTGTAGACCGACCACAAATAAAGAGTGATGGGGGACTAAGCTTCCACAAGGTTGGGTAAGGGAGGAGGCTAAGTGTATGGGCCTAGGGGCTAAGCTAGGGTGCTTACCTCTAAAGGGGATAATAATTTATTATTATTTCCTAAACGACTAAGGTGGATAATTGATCAAGTGTTGTCCTAAGTTCCTAGAAAAGGAACGTGTGCTAAGTGGAGTGCACATGACTATAGGAAGACATGTGTCAACCTGGGCGCATGCAGTTATAGCTGGGAAATCCAACACTGTTGGAGAGGCTGTCCATTCTTCCATCTGCAGTCTGAACCCAAAACCTCCATGATCGACCTCTGCGTTGTTTCTTGGTCACGCACCCTGAAACCCGTGGGAAAAATCGATAGACTGATCCATGTCTCCGGGAGAAGTCTGAGTTATCCCGTGTCTATCCTGCGAAGTTCGAGTATCCTGTAATTGTTTGAGCTGTGTGGTGTCATAATTGTGGGCTGTTATGGCCACGTAGTTTCTGGACTGTGTGTGGCTTGCTGCTGTCGTTTGTTCCGTACTGAACCTTTTTGTTCCCCTCACTGTGTTGGAACTGAGTTGAAGAAGCAGGTTGTCAGGCCTGTGAGCAACATTCTCTCCAGGTGAGAGAGGTGGTTATGGATTGAAGAGGCAGGTTTTCAGGCATGTGAGCAACTCTCTCTAGGTGAGAGAGTTTGTTGGGAAGTGGTTTTCTCCTAGAGAGAGTCCAACACCAGCTACAGAGCTCTAAGGATTCCTGATCCGACCTGTTGCCGAGACCTTGAGAAGGGAAGTGGAGCAACCGATGGACTGTGGAACAATGAAGGTGCATATTCTCGTGGTGGAAAAGGCATGTGGTGAATGAGAGTTCGTGAGTAGTGGGCGTAAGAAGGCTCCTGGAGAGAATCCTTCCAGTTGCACTGTGTAGTTCCTTGTAACCTTAGCCTAATCTAGGATTCCCTTGCCCTGGGTGGAGCTTAGTCCCAGCTCGGGGGTGACCCACTGCTGAGCATGATGAGCAACGTGGTCTATGGCTGAGAGATTTGTGGAAGGTCTGCACGCAGTTGGTGGTCTTCTAATAAAATATAAATACCTCTTTTATGTTCATTTACATGCTGTGTAATGGTACATATGTTGTAATTGATGAGTATTGCCTGTGTATGTTGTATATGCTACATGTGTAGGCTTACTGTTATTTCCGCATTATTATGTTATATATATGTCGAATAGTCATTCTATGTTTATATGGATGTGTATGTTTTTCTGCAAGTATCTCTGTGTGGCATAGCCCAATAGTTTAAGGCTGGAGCTGTCACAAATCAGAGAAGTAAAAAACAACTTTAAGGTTGTGTTGGTAGAATTACCGGACTCGTGATTGCCGAGGATGTTACAATATGGTATCAGAGCTAAGTAAAGCATATGAGTAGTGGCATTGCTCGACGTGTTGGTGGCTGGGGATGTTACAAATTGGTATCAGAGCTAAATGTACAAGATAAGGTATTCCACAGGTAGCATTGCCCCGACGGTGGAGTTGTAGGCCAGGGGATGTTACAAATTGGTATCAGAGCCAATGTTTCAACACTGAGCCTGGATGGGCCATGTTAGTGGAAGTTGAAGAAAAAGTTTCGGAAAGAATTGTTGTCGAAGTAGACAAAATTCGAGTTTAGATCCCAGGTTTCAACACCGAACCTGGATGGGCTGGATAAGTGGTCTTTGGACCCAAGGTTTCAAGTGGAAATTCTGTCTGGAGGAACCAATTCCAAACCTCAGAATGTTCCTGAGTGCCAAGAGGTTACTTTGGCCGTTACGAAGCTCAGGAGGTGTAGCGGTATTATAAAATCGTGACAAATGTGGTATTTGGCCACCGAGCGAGAGATCAAAACACTTGTGGTGTTGGGGCCGTAGGATCTCTTCGGAAAGAAGGGAATTCCTTTGCGACCGTTAGATCTAGAGAGGGTGCAGAAGGGTTAACCTGGAAGCCCTCGAACTTCGCGACTTCGGTGAAGTTAGGTGTAGAATAATAGAAACGTCGAAGCCCGAAGCTCTGAAGTCCTGAAGTGGACCTGCACCGTAGATCTAATGAGAAGCCTTACTGCTAGATCTCACGACGGATCGTAATTTTAGAGTTCGACGATCGAGAGAAGAGAGATGTGCTGATGCACAAACTTCCGAAGCCTCGAAGTGGATCTACACCGTATATCTGTGGAAGAGAGCTTGATCGTTGGATCAAGCCAATGTTAAAAGGTCAAACGTAGTAGTGAAGGGCGAAATCTCCTAAAGAGCCGAAGTAGTGAGTCATGATGATGTCACTTGGATTGACGTGGAAACATGGGTTGTGTGCCATGTATAAGTGGGTTCCGAACCCGTGGAATATTGAAATGCCATATGGAACGTGAAGTGTGACACCCATCTGATTGGGCCACGAGTCAACCGCTAGTATTCCACCACATGACACTCCATATGAGCATGGTTAGTGGGACCCGAGGTTACATAACGAAGTTAAAGGTCAGAGGACCCACACTGGCGTTGATCACGATACATCAAGATCGACGACCAGGAGGCATTGCGGGGACCCAAGTTGCACGGGAAATAATTCTCCAAGGTGGTCCCGCAATCCAAACCACAGTTTCACCGAGGGGTTACGTGTCAACGTCAAAAGAATTGTGGGACGAAAGACAGGTTACCCCAAACCACCGTTGCATGCGCCCGCATTTGGAAAACGTAAGTGATGTGATGTAATGATGTCACCAAAGGTGACATGGGAATGTTCGGAGATTAACGGTTTGGGATGCGCGGATGTGAAATCCTTCGAAGTTCCGAAGCTTCGAAGTTCTAGGACTCAGACGCCTGAGGTTCCATAGTCAGTTTCAGCCGTCAGATGTTAGGTAGACGTGGACTGATGATCTTCCCTACTTCATGAGTTCGGTAATCCAGAACTCTGAGAGATTGTTGTGTGGTGCTTTGAAATCTTCCGAAGCCGAAGGCCTGAGTAAGCACCTAGTGATCTAGCGCTTGGTCATGGCCCATGATCACATGGATTGGGGACTGAGAGAAAGGGGCTAGTGCCCAAAAATTATTATAGAGAAAAGAAGATCTTGGAAAGAAAATTAAATCTGAACGTTTTCTTAAATTAGATTGGTTTATGAATGCTATGGGATTTGTTAAGGAATGATGGCCTGATAAATTCTAGTTGAATGCATGTTGTGTTTGCAGAGTTCAACGAGTGTCAGAAACAAATCAAATTTTCACAAAGCACTTAGGAGACACTCACAAAGTTGTTGAACACTCTGAAGGAAGACCTGTGCAAGGAGTGCACCAGGCCAGCACTTGGACAAAGTGTTGAAAGACAACCATCTGGAGGCTAGTCAAAGTGCAAGGAATGCACGTAGAGACGAACTTGTTTTAAGTTCGAAAGCTCAGGAGGATGAGCACAGAACGTGCTAGGAGCACACTAGAAAATATTTTGGAAGACGTAGAAGGGTATAATCCCTTGGGAGACTGAGAAAGTTTGAGAATCTTAGAGGAGATAGTGCAAAGGCTGAACAAGAGTAGGACTTATCCCAAGTCCAGAAGCTCAGGAAGGATATAATTTTCAGAAATGCAGACGAGACCCAAAGTCAAGGACTCACTGAAGGATCAAAGGTTGAAGTATTGACACTTAGAAATTTTCCCATTTCGGGAGAAAGAAAAAGCTCAGGAGAAGGAGCGACAACTGTCGTTAGATCAACTGCAGAGGAAGAGATTTGGCCGTCGAATTTCACGTCTAGACAGAAGGAACACACGTAGGAGGAGATCAAATCTATCTGTTAGATCTGAGCACGAGGAACAACAGTCGTTGGATCCCAAGGAAAGTTCACGAGACTTAACTCTTTTAATGTGCACAGGAGAGTGGACTCACAAAGTCTCGAAACGACGAGAGTTGTCGATGTGAAGGAGGACATGTGACGCCAGATCTAGACATCGGAAAAGAGGAGGGGGTAAAATTCGGAAGACCCGGAGAAGATCTCGATCGTTGATCGAGGAGGGAGCTGAAGGATGGTCGATATGGTTGAGGAGGCCAAAGTACCAAAGTGGGAGCAGAACCTTCTATTGAAGAGGATGCATGGCAGACGATTTGCCATTTCAAAAAATCTTTCCAAAAGAAACGAGAGTTTGAGAACTAAAACTCTCGAAGGCCGGAATCACGGAGAAAATCGTAGCCACACATCTAAAGTGATAGGTGTGAGAAGATCTTCCACTTCGGAAGAAAACTACTGAAGAGGAAGCAAGAGTTGAGAGTTGAAACTCCCGAAGGCTGAAAGGTCAGAATCAATCATAGCCATTGATTTGGAAGGGAGTTACGTGTTGACAGATCGCGGAGATCTAAGATCGTGTGTGAAAGGAAAAAAAGCTCGTTGATTGGATAGTTGGCCAGAGGCAGGTAAAGAATAGACAACAGACGTTGATCGAGAGGTATCGCTAAGGAATTGGAGATCAATGGTCGAGTTGGATTGCGGGGCCAAAACTTGCTCGGATGTTAAAAATCTAAGAGCGGGCCGCAATTTATACCACAATTTTAACAAAGTGATACGTGGCAGTTGGAGGTGAATTTTGGGGCGAAAAGCGGGTTGGCCTAAAACCACTCTTGCCCACACCCGCAATCACATTTTTCCATAAGGTCATATTCCAGGGCCATATGAAGGAAGGGGCTAATGAAAAAGGAGCTAGCGCCTGAAACTCGACATTTCAGAAGCACGCAGACAAAGGGCACGCGTATCACATGACCTGCACCTAAAGGAGAAAATGGGGCCTATGTATAATTTTTTGGGTTCAATCATGAGCCTGAAGAGTCAGTTCGACTCAAAAGATTGAAAGATACTTTGATCGAGAGGTTAGAAGAAGATTCAAGAATCCGGGAAGAATTGTAGACTTATGGGATCAACAAGGAAAATTTTTATAGGGAGAAAGAAGTTGCTGCAATTTTTGTGGCAACAAGTATGTTACGCTTTGTTGGGTCAGCTAGAGGAAAGAATGATTGCATGTTTGCAAGTGTTGTTGGTGAGGTTGTTGCATAAGGAGGGAAGCAACATAAAGCTGAAGTGTTGGTTATAAGTTTGATAAAAGAAGAATGAAATCTTCTACTGCCATCAAACATTGAGGTAGTATAAAATTTATTAATAGCAGTCATGCAGGTATGAGTTTTTATTACTCTTTTTGCATAATCATTGAAGGAATTTAGGTAAGAATTTCCTCATCCATAGTTATTTTATAAAATCACATGATTATATTATTGAGTGCATTCCACTAGATGTGGTAAAGGCTGGAGGCCTATATTAATTCAAAGATTTTAGCTTCTGAATGCACACACTAACATAGTAGAATGCCATGTTAATTTCGTTATGGGGTAATAAACAAAGAATTAAAAGATAATAACTTGTTATAGGAATGAATGCCAGTAAGCTAGTCATGTATGAGACCAAGACATGGTTGGATATGACAAAGTACGGATATGGAAAGGTTATGAGCCACACAGGTACTAAAATCTTCCTACCTTTAAATAAAACTTGGACTGCAAGCTTTTTGCTAACACTAATGAACACCACAAAATTATATTCTTGGTGTAGTGTTCAGGTCAAAAAGGAAGGCATCTAATTAATTGGTAAGACAATGGGAAGTGTGTGGAGAATGTGTCAACACATTGGCCAAAATTTCAACTTATGGATGGTGAGATACCTGACTGAGATGAAGAGCATTATGTAATTCAATGCAAGGTGCGCTGAATAAGTATGCACTGAGAATTACACTCATGCATAGTAAGAGATAGAATTGTGTACTAAATGCAATGGTTAAATGAGTTTTGTAAGTACATGCATATATATTATTGCATGGAAATAATTGTTACTAACAACTGAAATGTTGTTAACTCATGAAGTTGAGGACATTTCAGGGAGGTGTTAGACATTGCAACAGGAAAGTTGCAAGTCAAGTAGTCACATGAGCATTGACTACATGAAATTTTCTTGTTCAGAAAAAGAAGTAACAAACTTACATATATTACTGTGAACATGCATATGCATAGAGTGACGAGTCGTTCTAGTTTATTAAATTGTTGGGTAATTGTGATTGAATTGCTAGGTGCAAGAAATTCTAAGATTACTGCATAATATTTTGTACATATTGCAATTGAATTATGATATACAACAAATATTGACAATTTGTTGGTTGTATGCAAGATGAAGCATTACAAGAAAAATGGTATGCAATTTGGTGCCTGTGGAAAACCACAAGGATGACTGCATTCATAATATGGAAACAACCAAGATGAATTATGAAATAGAATTTCATGTTTTGGGGAAAAAGTTGAATTCCATTTTGAACTAATTGGAGTTCCTAAATGAATTATTTTATGTTTTCTGATGATAACTGCATGTGGGTGATGAAGATGAGATGATGTTGATTAAAGTTAGAATGTTGACTACAAAGAATAGCTCGAGGAAGATGTTGATTGGAAATATCTGAGGGCAGTTGGAACTCCGAGAGCCATGGTGCTCTGAGACTTCTTGAGATGACCTGTTGCTGAAGCCCAAGCAAAGGAGGTGTAGCAGTCGATGGACTGTGTGATAGTGAAGGTGTACCCTCCTGGGGTGGGACAGATATGTGGGGGAATGAGAGACCATTGGTTGGAGTGCTGCTGAGGTTTGGTACCTTGGTCTAGACCATGTTGATGTGGAAGGTCTTCTCAATCAAAAGATAAGTATCAATTCTTTATTTATTGTATGTTGTGTATCTTGTATACAGGTTATAATGTTATTAGAATTGCTTGTATATACATATATATACATTGCATATATGTTCTAATGTTGTTTTCGAATGAATATGTGTAGGAGAAGAATGTTTATGTTTGTGGAGCCATAGCCCTGCTAGGAGTTATCAATAGTGAGATATAAGGTTGGGTGGAACGTTGTGGATCTACAACAAGTCGATGCTTTCAATGAGGTTTAATTGAAGCATGTAACAAGGAGAAATGAGCTGAATGCTTTCCTGAAGCAGCCCTATGGAATAAAGCAATTGAGTTTCACCTGCAGAAGGAACACCAGAATTGGTGCTTGAAAGCAGAGCACCAGGTGGATAATGGGATTCCAATAGCTAAATCATGGAGATTTTTGAAGAATTTTTGAATTATATATGTATAAACAAGTTGCACCGAGGACAGTGAAAAAATAAGGGAAGGGAATTGTAATATCCCCTAGTAGAGCCCCAATTGTAATTATTAATTGTAAACATATTGGATAGGTTGGTGAGCTAAGTTATAATAAGCTAGGAGGCTTATGTGACGATTAGGCCATAGAGCCCAGGAACATGTTTTGTATATGTAATTATGCAAAATCATTAATATAATACAAACATCGTTGCGTGTAGACCGACCATGAAGAAAGAGTGATGGGGGACTAAGCTTACACAAGGTTAGGTAAGGGAGGAGGCTAAGTGTTTGGGCCTAGGGGATAAGCTAGGGGGCTTACCTCTATAGGGGATAATAATTTATTATTATTTCCTAAAAGGATAAGGTGTACAATTGACCAAGTGTTGTCCTAAGTTCCTGGAAAAGAAACGTATGTTAAGTGGAGTGCATGCGACTACAGGAAGACATGTGTCAACCTGGGTGCATGAAGTTATAGATGGGAAAGACAACATTGTTGGATAGGCTGTCCATTCTTCCATTCACAGCCTGAACCCGAAACCTCCATGATCGACCTCTGCGTTGTTTCCTGGTCACACACCCTGAAACCCGTGGAGAAAATTGAGAGACTAATCTGTGTCTCCAGGAGAAGTCTGAGTTATCCCGTGTGTATCCTGTGAAGTCCGAGTATCCTATAATTGTTTAATCCGTGTGGTGTCATAACTGTGGGTTGTTGTGGCCACACAATTCCTGGACTGAGTGTGGCTTGCTGCCATCGTCTGTTCCTTACTGAACCTTGTTGTTTCTCTCACTGTGTTGGAACTGAGTTGAAGAAGCAGGTTGTCAGGCCTGTGAAGAACACTCTCTCCAGGTGAGAGAGGTGGTTGTGGATTGAAGAGGCAGTTTGTCAGGCTTGTGAGAAACTCTCTTCAGGTGAGAGAGTTTCCTGGGAAGTGGTTTTCTCCTAGAGAGAGTCCAACACCAACTACGAAGCTCTAAGAATTCCTGATCCAACCTGTTTTTGAGACCCTGAGAAGGGAAGTGGAGAAACTGATGGAATGTGGAACAGTGAAGGTGCATATTCCCTGGGTGGAACATGCATGTGGGGAATGAGATTCCGTGAGTAGTGGGCGTAAGAAGTCTCCTGGAGAGAATCCTTCCAGTTGCATTGTGCAGTTTCCTATAACCTCAGCCTAGTCTAGGATTCCCTTGCCTTAGGTGGAGCTTAGTCCCAACTCGGGGGTGACCCACTGGTGAGCATGATGAGCAACGTGGTCTATGGCTGGGAGGTTCGTGGAAGGTCTGCACATAGTTGGTGGTCTTCTAATAAAATATAAGTACCGCTTTTATGTTCCTTTACATGCTATGTAATGGTACATATGTTGTAATTGATGAGCATTGCCTGTGTATGTTGTATATGCTACATGTGTAGGCTTACTGTTATTTCCGCATTATTATGTTATATATATGTAGAATAGTCATTCTATGTTTATATGGATGTGTATGCTTTTCTGCAAGTATCTCTGTGTGGCATAGCCTAGTAGTTTAAGGCTGGAGCTGTCACATATCAGAGCAGTAAAAGACAACTTTAAGGTTGTGTTGTTAGCATTACCTGGCCCATGATGGTCGGGGATGTTACAATATGGTATCAGAGCTAAATAAAGCGTTTGAGTAGTGGCATTGCTTAGCTTGTTGGTGGCTGGGGATGTTACAAATTGGTATCGGAGCTAAATGTACAAGATATGGTAATGCATAGGTACCATTTTCCCGAGGGTGGATTTGTAGGCCGGGGGATGTTACAAAGCCAATAAAGGGATCACGTCCTAAGAAAAGTCAATTCCCAGATCCTATCTCCCAAGACAACCATATTTTTATGATTAGAAGAGAGAGCATGGATTTTTTCCAAATGATAGATGTGCCTTGATTTTTGTGATCGTCTTTGAACAACTAAGAAATAGTATCTACACCCTTGAGATATTTTTTTGCAGAGGATAGAATTCCAAAGACCTGTGCCAAATAATCCTCTCCAACAAGATTTTGTAGTGAGAGATTGAGAAAACCAAGAAATGTGTTTTATGCCCCAACCTCCGAAATGTTTTGGCTTGGCTATATTTTTCCATTTTGTGAGATGAAAACTAGTGCCTTTCTTACTTCCTTTCCAGGTGAATTTTGTGAGAAAAAGCTGGATTCGGTGGATCACATAGGTATGTAATTTGACAAGGCTGACAAATCTTAATATTGAAAACTGAATTCAAACTGTGCTTAAGGTTCAGATCGATATTTTTTACAAGAAAAACGGATTTGTGGCAGTTTATAACCATCCCTGTTGTAGCACAAAACTTGGAGAGGATGGATTTTAGTGTCATCCAATATTTGACCTTCCCAACTCCCAGAATGAGTACGTCATCAACGAAAAGGATATGTGAGATAAAAGTGCTTACTGCAACTTCAATTCCTTGGAAAGCTCCAGAGGCCACGACTTGTGTCATCATTCTGCTAAAAACTTCGATAACTATCAGGAAGAGAAAAGGTGACAGTGGGCAACCTTGTTGTAGTCCCCGATGGCATTTAAAGAATTCATTTGGGACACCATTGACTAACACAACTGTGTTTACAGAGGTGATACAAATCATAATCCACTGTGAAACACACCAATTTAAGACAATCTGATCAAGAAGTAATCTGAGGAATTGCCAACTAACATTGTCAAGGGCTTTTTTAAATATAGATTTAAAATGATAGAGTTTTGTTTTTCCAGCTTAGCCATATGGAGACACTCTTGAGTGATGCCAACAACATAAAAAATCGACCTATCCTTCAGAAAGCCAAATTGTTCAATGGAGATGCAATTGGCTAGTTTATCTTTGATTTGAGAAGCGATGTTAGAGCTAACTTTGTAGGAGAAGTTGCAAAGAGCAATGGGCCTAAAGTCATTAAAATTGATTGGCTTGCTGATTTTAGGAATGAGAGCATACAAAGTTGCATTTAGTGCCCCTGGGATATATCCCGTAGAGCATGATTCTTCCACTGCCTTGAGTAAATCCACTCCCATGATATCAAAGAACTTGTGGAAAAGTTCTTGTGTCCAACCATCTGGACCAAGACTTTTCTCTTTAGGCATATTGCTGATAGTTTCTTGCTAATAGTTTCTTGTAATTCTGCAATCGGAACAAGTTTGCCTATCTCCACATTGTCTTCATCATTAATGAAACATGGTACCGTCTTGAGAACATCGAGTTGGGTATCAATGTTTTCAGAATCAATATCTCTTTATTGAGCTTTGAAGTGTTTGTAATTCATCTTTTTAAGCTCTGAGTTTGTAGATATCATGTTCCCTTCTTCATCTGTCGGGTCCCAAATTGTGTTGTGAGTGCATCTCTGGGACACAAATTTGTGAAAGAAACTAGTGTTCTTGTCGCTTTTCTCGATCCATATAGCCCAGCTCCTGAGTCTCCAAGTAGCTTCTTCAATGGATAGGATCTCATTCTTCCTTTGTGTGAGAGACTTTAGTGATTCCAAATCCTCTTGAACAAAGATTTGTGAAGGACACTTGGCAAAAAGATCAGTGATATATTTTTCAATGGAGGCAAGGTCTGCACTCAGTTGTAGATTCTTAGAAGTCTGCCATTTAATAACAGATCTCTTCAAGTTTTTTAGTTTATCACAAAGGAGTAGTATTGAAGAACTGTTGGACCAAATTCACATCTCTTCCCAGGTAGATCAGACTAAAGTAATGAAATTTGGATCAAAGATCCAGGAGCTATTAAATTTGAAGTGGGAAGCATTATTCTGAGAAGGTCCATTAAATTGTAGACAGATCGGATGGTGATTAGAAAGTACTAGCTTGAGTGGATTTAATGATTAAAAACATTTGTTTTCTCCTAAGAAGTCACATATTCAAATCCATAGAGGATAGGGTATGTACACTTCCCATAAAATTATTACCATCATTATATATGTTGTATATTACATTAAGTGTCCCAATGTTGACTTTCTTTACTTTGATCGGTGTGACAATTATTTCTGATTCTATGGGTGTACCCTCCACTTCTCTTTCACCTTCTGCTTCTTCATTCTGAATATCGCACAGATTGTCTTCATCCAGTGCTTCCTCCTGCACATGGTAACATGACAACAATTCTTTGACTGTCTGTTTGTTCCGTTGTTATTCTTCTGTGATGAGTTTGACTTCTGGTTCTTTGATGAATATCACTCCTCTTATCTGTTTAAGAGCTGCATCTATGTTGGCTTTCTCATGCTCGAATGAGAAAGTGACTGTAAAATTCTATTGTAATGTCGTCTAGGTCGCAGTTCCTGGTCTGTATACCAGTTCGCTGGTATGCCTTCTGGAGTGTGTATGAAATGATGAGGCCATTCCTCGGGGGGTGTCATTTTCCACAGTGTTCTTTACTTCTCTAAGTGTTCCGCTGGTGCCCCCTGTCCATCGTACTTCTGTAGCTTGTTTTCTTTCTGTTCTGCACCGAACCTTATGTGCAGTAATTGCTTACATTGGTACCAATCTGTGATTGTCTCTTTGTGTGTGTCCCACCATCTTGCAGGTGTGGCCTTGAGTGCTATATCAATTTCTAAGAGTCTCTGATTTTCTGAAACTTCATCTTCGTACTGTGCAAGAATATTTCTAGATCATTTATTCCATGGAAACTGGGTGGTTCCCTTATCTCCGTGCCTACCCATATTATTGTGCGGTCTATTCGTGCACATATTCTCATGGAAACTTCATGTAACCTTTGTTTCCAGTTCTCTAAACCAGTATCTGAGTTTGTCGCACATGAAGTAATGCTCCACCAACTGAGTATTCCATATGTAGTTGGGTTTACATAATCTTCATCGCGCACAGTTGTTCTATACAACTAGATGATCTCCTCTAAGTATAAGAAAGTAGGTTCTACAAACCTTTCCCCTTCTTATGGGTCTAATGGCATGATGACCCTGTATTCACCTGACTTAAATTTCATTTTTCACGTCTTTAGATTGATTATGGCCTGGTTGTCAAACACCCAATCTAAACCAAGCAACGATGGGTATGATGTTGTGTTATCCACTATTTCAATCACTTCAAAGTATGCTTTGGTACGCACCCCATCCAGGTCTACTGTCACTCCTTTCAGTCTACCAATTGGTAGGACTTTGTGTTGGTTTTCTAGTTTCAGTTGAACAGGTGAGTATCCTAATGTGGGCTCTCCTATGCATTGCCATCTCTTCTTTGGTAATACATTAACTTCAGATCCTAGATCCAGTATGATGTCTCCCATGTTGAAATCTTCGATGTTTGCATTCAATCTGAATTCTCTACTTTTTCTTCTCCTTGTATGTAGGTGATTGACTGTCTTTTGTTCTAGTTTTCCTTCCGTTTCTATACTACACCTTTCTAATATGTTTTGCAGTATTTTCACAAATGATGGATCATTTAATACTTTGGCACATGATTGCAAGAATAATTTGATTGTACTTACTTGTCCCGTAGATTGCATTTCGTTGGTATGATCCAATAATGGAGGCATATCGTATTATGATGCTTCCTTTCTTTGCTGTGATTCCTTGCTTTGCTGCGCAGTTGAAGTCAACGCCATGTCTTCCTTATGAAATTCTTGTCTTCTTGCTTAAATATCTCCTTCTCATTCTGTGCATCGAACTGCTTCCTTGGTTTGGTGTTCTTTTTCACCCACTAGTGTTGTACTGGTTCTTGTCGAACTGTGTCGTTCCCTGTTGTAGCTCCTCCGTGGGTAACTATGTTGATGTTTTGTCCTTCGTTCCTCACTTCGTCTGAAATCCACTGAACATTTTGGTTGTTCTGGTTCCTCTTTTATTGAATATTTATTAACAGTGTTAGACATTCTTTTGTATCATGGTCTGATGTGCAACAATACATGCATGTTGCTGGTCGAAGCAAACATTCTCTTGCATAATGTCCTGGTTGTTGACAATTTTGACATACCACCGGTCCTCTACCTCATCCAAAACCTCCTCTCGCTCGTCTTCCATCTCTGTAGCCTTCTCTATCTCCTCTCAGCGTGTTGTACTGAGGCGCGTGATTGTACTGCACAGTATTGTACTGAGGTTGTACTGTGTTGTACTGTGGAAACACAGTATTATATGGTTGTTGCGTTGTATTGTACTACTACTGCACATTGTTGTATGGAGCTGGAACTTGATTAAACTGTGGTGCAACTTTCCCAGTCATCATTTCTTCTTGCACTCTATATGCATCTAATGTCCTCTCTCTCTCATCAACTCCATAGTTCTACAATCTTTGTCGTCATGGCCCACTGACTTGCAAAAGTTTCAATACGAACTCTTTGGGACTGTCTGGTATTTCTGCATCATTGAACAATGATATGGATTGTGGCCTGGTTTCTTACAGACTTCACACCATAGGCCTCCTGGTGGTAATGTATTTGGGATTCCCGCTTCCATATACTGCGCGAATGTTGGACATTCATTCTTGTGGTGTCCTTCCGTCTTTCATGTAGTACACCAAAGGGCTTCTCGTTTGTCCTTACTCTTATTTTGGTTTAGCTGGAATGTTAAGTTCTTCAAATATTCCTTTAGTTCTTCGATGGTTGGGTCTGTCTGATGATACTAGTTTTCTTCCAGTTGCAGGACTGCCTACAAAGCGTTTGCTTGCGTTTGAAACTTCTGTTGTCACAATGGATATTTTAAGTGTGGTAGCAGTGAATTAACAAATAGGTGTCTATGCTGCATATCGGTCATGAGATATTTCAACTTTCCCTTCATTCGCTTGAATATCTGGTCAATATCCCATACAGATTCTCCCGGTTTTTGTCTAATTTCGATCATCTCATTCATGTTCTGATCTTCTAAACTTGGTTTCTGGAACTCGTTTATTAGCGGTTTCTTGATGTATGCAATTGTTCTGGTTGTCCTTGGTGGATTGTTTGTAGCTAAGCTCATATACCAATGTAGTGCACGATCCCTTAGTGTAATCTCTAGCTGTGCCAGTTTGGTATCCTCGTCTGTGATCTGTTTTTCTTCCCAAATCTTCTCACAGATGAACAAGTGTTTTTCTGGGTCCTCCAACGCTTCTCCTTTAAAGTCTATTAACATGATGGTAGGATTGTGTCCTGCCATTTTGAACGCTGAACTACTACCTCCACGTGGTGTAGATACTTGACTAGTGTTACCTGAACTGGCTCCTCCAATTGTTGTTCCTTGTGTAGATGTACTTCCTGTTGTCTGAATTCTTCTGAACTTCGGTTGTCTAAACGATGGTGTTCTCTTTGGTGTATTAGTCACACATGGGTTTATGGGTTCCACACTGACATTAATATGGATAGGATTGCTGCCTTCTCTTCCCGTTCTTGGACCTCTCATCTTTCTCTCATATGTTGCATGAAAGATTTAATCAATATGCTCCACAACCTGGAGATCCTCTACCTCTTCCTTGTCACTCTCCAAGCCTTCTGTCGTGGCTACAACTCTCTTCTTGGTATTTACCTTGTATTGGTAAGGTACTTCGCTACGTATCTTTCCAGTTGTCACCATGATCTGCTTGATCTGGTCGCTGTCCATCATGATTGGGTCCAAGGGTTCCTTCTTCTTTACCTTATCCTTTCCTCCTTCCATTTCTCCTCTTTTTGTCAGTGCTTCCCCCCTTCCCCCATGCATGCAGGGAAGTTTAGCTGTCTGACTCCATTGTCATTACACCTTTGTTGTATAGAAATATATTAATAGAAGTATACAATGATCTAATGTACCTTCCTCGAGGTCCGCTTAGAAACTCTTGCTCCACCGCGATGTATGACTTCACTATATCTGATGCAAACTCTATTATAAATCCTGCTAAAATACCGTCGAGCCAAAAATCTACTGTGCGGGTGAATTTGTTGTTCTCTTACTGTAACTGCTCGATCTGTATCGGGGTCCACTCTAACTATTGGATCTGGTTCATTGCATGGTTATCCTTCAACCTTAGTATCCACTCTTGCAATAAATGTAGAAAATCATAGAAAACAACTTCGTGTAAATCAGTAAACACATATTTCTCAAGATATTTGGGAGGTGTTATTCTATGGTATCTGTTATCTTTCCGTGCAAACTCCAACTCTTTTTTGCTTAGCCAACTTTCAATCTCTTCTTTTGTGGGATTCCATGGTCTCAACATCCCCTTCTAGTGGATCATTGCTCTTTGCCCTAATATTGTCTTGATCTGCCTCCGACAGACCTTCAACTTATCTCATCTACTCAATCCTCTTCTATTCCTACCAATGACAACAAAA
>ML776585.1:699208-720307 GCA_009831015.1 Picea engelmannii | reverse complement strand
ACTTCATAATTCAATTGAATTCCTCGTGGATAAATAACACAGTGAGCCCACGATTTTGTGGTTTCGAATCATTGTTATGATTATTGGGGCAAGAAACAAGACTTCAAATTATTTACATGTTTGAATTCAATGGGAAACAAGGCTTGGAACGAAGAATAGCAGTTTGGAGGTTTGTAGTGCATCCCATAAGCACATCGATAATAATTCCTTCCCAAAAATAGTTTCTTGGCAAACTTCCAAGGCGACAAAACTTACCACATACAATTTTTCCAAGGTCTACGTCTGGCTAGGGTAATATACAAAACCTTCATTTCCCTTTTCTTTTATAGAGAAAGTGAATACTTTACAAATTAGTCATAGAATCTGAGCGAACACAAACTTAATTGCTGTAAAAACCTTTGCCAACAGTAAAGAAAATACGATCACATTGCATTTTGCACAGTCAAAATGCAAACAATACACCGTAGACTTTGTATCAACAACATAAATATCATGTTTTCTCCAGGCACAACATAATTCATACCCTAACCCAAACACATAGTCGAGCTATATTTCTGGTTCGAGTTGTTGAAATGCCAAAAAGGAAAAACAAGGAAAACCCAAATCGAAATGCGACTTCACACAGTCAGAGTGTTTTAAAAGAAATGTTGTAAACTATCGAGAACAAATACATTTTGTATGAAAAACCCTAGAGCCAACAAAATGATTTTAACTTGAGAAAAGTTTCAATTTAATGAATGAAGAGATAAAAGTTTCATACCAGTAAGAGTAATGCTGAAGAAACCACAAAACACAACTCCTTCAAGGGCCGAAAATGGTGGAGTTTCTATTTATCACAACTCCCACAACAAATACCAAAAACATAGTAAAGGTGGTGTCCTCGTGATAGGGTAAGAATGATGTGCAATAAATGCACGTCGCTTCCCATCTCCCATTATTAAATGTCATCAACCATAGCATAAAGAAGCACACTAGCTTCCATCAACCCTTTACACATATACCCGCTGTTTTGGCAAAGTTACTATACAAACTTCTAATATCAAAAGTCGAATCCAAAACTAACAGAAGGATCCGCAACATATATAATTTTCCAAAGAAATCCCATACCATATGATGACCCATTGTATAACATAAGTTTGCGTGTAATTCACGCTTAGTGTTAAAGTCTAGATGTAGCAAGGGAAAGAATGTTTAACGACATAAACATTTCTTTTCAAATCAAATTACAAACCAATCATCCATAAACTGCAATTAGAATGAGAGTTTTTCTTTTTTTCCCAATTGTGAAATTATTCTTGTAATGCAATAATAAGCGAAGCTTTGAGACCTTAACAGGAGGAGTCATTTTCTTTTATCCACCTATTTAGTATAAATAATATGTACGTATAAATGCATTGCAACTTATTTGCAAGTAAGGATCTCATGTTGCGTTTTTTTTTTAAGGGTCAACACAATGTAAGTAACAATTGTCTTAAGGGATGTAGCCCACGAAAGGCATGTTGTCTCTCTAGTACTCCTAAAAGAGCCATGTAGGTTTCTTTGTGTTTTAATATCATTGTCAAATTCCAATGTTTGCATCTCTTGTCACTGATTAGGAGTTAGAGTTGGCTTTTTCTGCAATTAATGGTGGTGGGTTTGAGTTCATAGTACTAGGTATTAATGAATTTAAAGAATACATTTCAACAATTATAATTTTTTTATTTTATTTTTATTCATGAAATTTAACAATTATTATCAAACAATTTTATTTCCTTTTTATTCATGGAATTTAACAATTATAAAAATCATAGTTTTCCCAATTTTTTTTTACCTTGAATTCGAACACATGTAGGAAAAAATACACAACTACTAGAAAGACTAAATTCTGGGATGATAGCCTCCCTCATCCTAGTTGCGATAAGATTTAGGTTACCCTCTGCTCTAACATCTCACGGTTTTCAAAAGGAAATATAACAAAATGAGATAGATGTGGCCTCCCTTATTTAAAATTCATACACAAGAGAACACGTGCATGTTTAGGAATACATGTGCGTTCTGAAAATGGGTATGTATTCATTTGAGAGCTTACTTGGCATGTACATAAAATGGGCATGTATTCATTTGAGTGCTTATTTGGCCCATACATAAAATGGGTATGCATTCATTTGAGTGCTTACTTTTCCTACATAAGCAGTTTGAAATGGTTAGAGGTTAGTTTAAAAGAGACAAATATGTGCTTCTCAAAGTTCATATTCATTCTTACAAATTAGCTATTCTAATATTTATGGTCACTTTTTTTATATCAAAGATAAATTGATCTAAATTGTATAAATAAACAAAAGGATTTAAAAAAATAATTGAATGGTCTAAATAGGCAAAGCAATGACCTATTATGTGTTAACATAAAATAGTTTGATAAGACTGTACTGTGCTAAAACTCCAATCTGACTTGCCAAACATCAATTTTTAAAATTTATTAAATTATAAACATATTTACACACACACAAAAATAAACTTCCAAACTGATATATATGTATATAAAGTAAACTTCCAAACTCATATATATGTATATGAAATTTAAAGATTGAATTTCGGACACCTTGAATTGTCTTCATATTATCAAATACTTCCCAGTAATCCTTCTCCTCCTTTCATTTAAAGCCGAGAGTCGTTCCCCTCCTTTTGTATATGCTATTGAATAATATTTAATCATGCTAAATTAATTTGTTTGGCGTTTATGTTTGTTAACAAGGTGGTGTAGATCCTTCAATATCACTTCTCTGCAGTGGCGAATTAATGTATGAGATCTCTCGGATCTTCCTGTTTGTGAGACAAGGGACTTCTTCTGATCAACGATTTAACTGGTAAAGTTTATAGAGATATACATATTCTACTTCTTCTGTATTTGAACTTGTGATCTCTTACCAGGAAACATAAATTCTTAATCATTAAACCCACTCAGATTGTATATAACAACTAAATTCAATGAACTATACAACATTTAATTCTTTTATACATTGAAAAACATATTGACTAATAAAAATATGAAATCCTGAGTATTATAATATAAATGGTTGATATAACAACTAGATTCAATGACCTATACAACATTTAATGTTGCATTGCAGGTGGATATTGCTCGCAGATTTTACGCATGGTAGTTGATTTTTACGCAATCTCCAAAACATAATCTCCATGATAAGATATAATGAATAAAAACCCTAACCATGGACATTCACTTTCAATTGAAAACATAATTGAGAATTGCTCAAGTGTCTTGTCTTTTATCGATTAAAGACAATCCTCTAAGAACACTATAACTAGTTTATTTTCAATCGAAAAAAACAGTTTCACTATTCTTCTATTAGAATCAAATGAAACTTTTTGCTACATATGTTTCATGAAAGTATCGATCAAAAAGATCTATAGACTTTCCTTCCTTCCACATTAATATTCTGTAGTGGCTATAAATGTCACTCAAGTAACATATACAAAATTTTAACAAAAATGATACAACTCTGTATTTCCAACCTAGAAAATGTAAGATTTTCTAGTGCTAACAGTAGTTCCATTAACCAAATCTTCATAAAAAAGCCAGTCTGTATTGTCTTTGAGTGCCTTTTTTGATAGGTTGTCTGCTACTTTGTTAAACTGCCTGTGGACATGCATAAAATTGATAGTCTCAAATCCAGTCTTTAATCTTCTGATCTTGTCTTTCCAGTTGTTTAGATAATTAAGATTCAGGTTGGATTTTACATTTATCCAGTCGATAGTGACCTTGGAGTCACCTGCAACCCTTAGATTTTTTATAGAAAGATGGGAGGAGAGAAAAATGACTCCCCAAATTCCCATGAGCTATGCTTTCTTATTATTTCCTATGCCTCTAGCGAAATGTGCTTTGACTGTGTGCTTAATAGAGAGTTTTAGATAAATTCCAATTCCACATACATTATCTGCAGCTGCACCATCAAAAAATCCAATTGGATTATCATCAAAATAAATTGGATTTAGAGTAAGATCCAATTTATTTTCATCCTCTTTGACAGAGTATTCTTTGAAAGAAAGGATAATTTTGATGACTATCATAGGATCCAATCTGTTCCAGTTCTCAAACAATATTTTGTTTCTAAAGTTCCAAATGCCCCAAAAGACCAGAAAATGGATGTGTCTTAATTTTAGAAATTGAAACAACCAGTGTTTCATATTTTCTTCAATAGTAGAACACTTCCAATCACTATCAATCTTTAGAGTTTTTATCACTTCAGAGCATATGTTTTGTGTTTTTGGGCAATCCACAAATAGGTGAGTAGCAATTTATTCATTCTTTAAGCAAAGGTTGCAGACCGAGGGTCCAATGCCTCCTCTTTTTTGGTAATTTACTCTAGTAAGGATACAGTCCTTAAGGCACATCCACATAAAGCATATCATTTTGATTGGAATATTCAAAAATCTTATAGCTTTGTACCACCATTTCTTTTCTTCCAAATTGTTAAAAAATAGAATGGACTGATAAGCTAGTTTGGCAGTGACTGTACCTGTCGATCTATTCCAGGACCAAACCAGTTTATCATTTTCATTTTTGAGGCGGATGCCGCTGCTTCTTAAGAAAGAAACAAAGTTATCCCATTCGGTTTTGAGTGTTTCTGTAAAACTAAACTGATTGGACTCCATCCAATTTTGTAAGGTTCCTGTATCAATAGGAACACTTGCTTGTGTTAATGTATAGATGTTGGAACTATTTAAAACATGTATAAGAGGGAGTGAAAGCTTGTAGGTGTCGATGCAACCAGTAATATCCCCCAATAGAGCCCCAATTGTAATTATGAATTGTAAACATATTGGATAGGCTGGTGAGCCGAGTTATAATAAGCTAGGAGGCTTATGTGATGACTAGGATAAAGAGCCAAGGATGCTAAGGCCAGGAACCTATTTTGTATATGTAATTATGAAAAATCATTAATAAAATATAAACATCGTTGCATGTAGACCGACCACAAATAAAGAGTGATGGGGGACTAAGCGTCCACAAGGTTGGGTAAGGGAGAAGGCTAAGTGTATAGGCCTAGGGGCTAAGCTAGGGTGCTTACCTCTAAAGGGGATAATAATTTATTATTATTTCCTAAATGACTAAGGTGGATAATTGATCAAGTGTTGTCCTAAGTTCCTGGAAAAGGAACGTGCGCTAAGTGGAGTGCACGCGACTGTAAGAAGACAGGTGTCAACCTGGGCGCATGCAGTTATAGCTGGGAAATCCAAAACTGTTGGAGAGGCTGTCCATTCTTCCATCTGCAGTCTGAACCCAAAACCTCCATGATCGACCTCTGCGTTGTTTCCTGGTCACGCACCCTGAAACCCGTGGGAAAAATCGACAGACTGATCTGTGTCTCCGGGAGAATTCTGAGTTATCCCGTGTGTATCCTGCGAAGGTCGAGTATCCTGTAATGGTTTGAGCCGTGTGGTGTCATAATTGTGGGCTGTTGTGGCCACGTAGTTTCTGGACTGAGTGTGGCTTGCTGCTGTCGTTTGTTCCTTACTAAACCTTTTTGTTTCCCTCACTGTGTTGGAACTGAGTTGAAGAAGCAGGTTGTCAGGCCTGTGAGCAACATTCTCTCCAGGTGAGAGAGGTGGTTATGGATTGAAGAGGCAGGTTGTCAGGCATGTGAGCAACTCTCTCTAGGTGAGAGAGTTTGTTGGGAAGTGGTTTTCTCCTAGAGAGAGTCCAGCACCAGCTACATAGCTCTAAGAATTCTTGATCCGGCATGTTGCCGAGACCTTGAGAAGGGAAGTGGAGCAACCGATGGACTGTGGAACAATGAAGGTGCATATTCTCGTGGTGGAAAAGGCATGTGGGGAATGAGAGTTCGTGAGGAGTGGGCGTAAGAAGGCTCCTGGAGAGAATCCTTCCAGTTGCACTGTGTAGTTTCCTGTAACCTTAGCCTAATCTAGGATTCCCTTGCCTTGGGTGGAGCTTAGGCCCAGCTCGGGGGTGACCCACTGCTAACCATTATGAGCAACGTGGTCTATGGCTGGGATATTTGTGGAAGGTCTGCATGCAGTTGGTGGTCTTCTAGTAAAATATAAGTACCTCTTTTATGTTCATTTACATGCTGTGTAATGGTACATATGTTGTAATTGATGAGTATTGCCTTTGTATGTTGTATATGCTGCATGTGTAGCCTTACTGTTATTTCCGCATTATTATGTTATATATATGTAGAATAGTCATTCTATGTTTATATGGATGTGTATGTTTTTCTGCAAGTATCTCTGTGTGGCATAGCCCAGTAGTTTAAGGCTGGAGCTGTCACAAATCAGAGCAGTAAAAAACAACTTTAAGGTTGTGTTGGTAGCATTACCCGACTCATGATGGCCGAGGATGTTACAATATGGTATCAGAGCTAAGTAAAGTATCTGACTAGTGGCATTGCTCGACGTGTTGGTGACTGGGGATGTTACAAAGTGATATCAGAGCTAAATGTACAAGATAAGATATTCCACAGGTAGCATTGCCCCGACGGTGGAGTTGTAGGCCAGGGGATGTTACAAATTGGTATCAGAGCCAAGGTTTCAACACTGAGCCTTGATGGGCCATGTTAGTGGAAGTTGAAGAAATTTTTTTGGAAATAATTGTTGTCGAAGTAGAAAAAATTCGAGTTCAGAGCCCAGGTTTCAACACCGAACCTGGATGGGCTGGATAAGTGGTCTTTGGACCCAAGGTTTCAAGTGGAAATTCTGTCTGGAGGAACCAATTCCGAACCTCAGAATGTTCCATAGTGCCAAGAGGTTACTTTGGCCGTTACAAATCTCAGTAGGTGTATCTTTATTATAAAATCGCGACAGATGTGGTATTTGGCCACCGAGAGAGAGATCACAACACTTGTGGTGTTGGGGCCGTAGGATCTCTTCAGAAAGAAGGGAATTCCTTTGCGACCGTTAGATTTGGAGAGGGTGTAGAAGGGTTAACCTAAAAGCTCTTGAACTTCGTGACTTCGGTGTAGTTTGGTGTAGAATAATAGAAACGTCGAAGGCTGAAGCTCTGAAGTCCCGAAGTTGACCTGCACCGTAGATCTAATGAGAAGCCTTACTGTTAGATCCCACGATGGATCGTAATTTCAGAGTTCGACGATCGAGAGAAGAGAGATGTGCTGATGCACAAACTTCCGAAGCCTCGAAGTGGATCTACATCGTATATCTGTGGAGGAGAGATCAACCATTGGATCAAGCCAATGTTAAAAGGTCAAACGCAGTAATGAAGGGTGAAATCTCCTGAAGAGCCGAAGTAGTGCGTCATGATGATGTCACTTGGATTGACGTGGAAACATGGGTTGTGTGCCATGTATAAGTGGGTTCCGAACTCGTGGAATATTGAAATGCCATATGGAACGTGAAGTGTGACACCCATCTAATTGGGCCACGAGTCAACCGCTAGTATTCCACCATGTGACACTCCGTATGAGCATGGTTAGTGGGACCCGAGGTTACATAACGAAGTTAAAGGTCAGAGGACCCACATTGGCGTTGATCACGATACATCGAGATTGACGACCATGAGGCATTTCGGGGACCCAAGTTGCACGGGAATTAATTCTCCAAGGTGGTCCCGTAATCCAAACCACGGTTTCACCGTGGGGTTACGTGTCAATGTCAAAAGAATTGTGGGACGAAAGGCAGGTTACCCCAAACCACCGTTGCATGCCCCCGCAATTGGAAAACGTAAGTGATGTGATGTAATGATGTCACCAAAGGTGACATGGAAATGTTTGAAGATTAATGGTTTGGGATGCACGGATGTGAAATCCTCCGAAGTTCCGAAGCTTCAAAGTTCTGGGACTCAGACGCTTGAGGTTCCATAGTGAGTTTCAGTCGTCAGATGTTAGGTAGACGTGGAATGATGATTTGCCCTACTTCGTGAGTTCGGTAATCCAGAACTCTGAGAGATTGTTGTGTGGTGCTTTGAAATCTTCCGAAGCCGAAGGCCTGATTAAGAACCTAGTGATCTAGCGCTTGGTCATGTCCCTTGATCACATGTATTGGGGACTGAGAGAAAGGGGCTAGCGCCCGGAAATTATTATAGAGCAAAGAAGAGCTTGGAAAGAAAATTAAATATGAACATTTTTTTAAATTAGATTGGTTTATGAATGCTGTGGGATTTGTTAAGGAATGATGGCCTGATAAATTCTGGTTGACTGCATGTTGTGTTTGCAGAGTTCAACGAGTGTCAGAAACAAATCGAATTTTCAAAAATCACTTAGGAGACTCTCACAAAGTTTTTCAACACTCTGAAGGAAGACCTGTGCAAGGAGTGCACCAGGCCAACACTTGGACGAAGTGTTGAAAGACAACTATCTGGAGGCTAGTCAAAGTGCAAGGAATGCACGTAGAGACGAACTTGTTTTAAGTTCGAAAGCTCAGGAGGATGAGCACAGAACATGCTAGGAGGGAACTGGAAAATAGTTTGGAAGACGTAGAAGGGTATAATCCCTTGGGAGACTGAGAAAGTTTGAGAATCTTAGAGGAATCTTATCCCAAGTCCAGAAGCTCAGGAAGGATAGAATTTTCAGAAATGCAGATGAGACCCAAAGTCAAGGACTCACTGAAGGATCAAAGGTCAAAGTATTGACATTTAGAAATTTTCCCATTTCAGGAGAAAGCAAAAGATGAGGAGGAGGAGCGAAAACTGTCATTAGATCAACTGTAGAGGAAGAAATTTGGCCGTCGAATTTCACGTCTAGAGAGAAGGAACACGCATAGGAGGAGATCAGATCTATCCGTTAGATCTGAGTGCGAGGAACAACAATTGTTGGATCCCAAGGAAAGTGCACGAGACTTAACTCTTTTAAGGTGCACAGGAGATTGGACTCACAAAATCCTGAAACAACGAGAGTTGTCGATGTGAAGGAGGACACGTGACGCCAGATATAGACTTCAGAAAAGAGGAGGGGGGGAAATTCTGAAGACCTGGAGAAGATCTCGATTGTTGATCGAGGAGGGAGCTGAAGGAAGGTCGATATGGTTGAGGAGGCCAAAGTACCAAAGTGGGAGCATAACCTTCTATTGAGGAGGATGCGTGGCAGATGATTTTCCGTTTCAGAGAAATATTTTCGGAAGAAACGAAAGTTTGAGAACTAAAACTCTCGAAGCCCGGAATCACAGAGAAAATCGTAGCCACACATCTGAAGTGATAGGTGTGAGAAGATATTCCACTTCGGAAGACAACTACTGAAGAGGAAGCGAGAGTTGAGAGTTGAAACTCCCGAAGGCCGAAAGGTCAGAATCAATCGTAGCCATTGATTTGGAAGGGAGTTACGTGTTGACAGATCGCGGAGATCTAATATCGTGTGTGAAAGGAAAAAAAACTCGTTGATTGGACAGTTGGCCAGAGGCAGGTAAAGAATAGACAACAGACGTTGATCGAGAGGTATCGCTAAGGAATAGGAGATCAATGGTCGAGTTGGATTGCGGGGCCATAACTTGCTCGGATGTTAAAAATCTAAGAGCGAGCCACAATTTATACCACAATTTTAACAAAGTGATACGTGGCAGCTGGAGGTGAATTTTGGGGCGAAAAGTGGGTTGGCCTAAAACCACTCTTGCCCACACCCGCAATCACATTTTTCCATGAGGTCATATCCTAGGGCCATATGAAGGAAGGGGCTACTGAAAAAGGAGCTAGCGCCTGAAATTCGACATTTCAGAAGCACTTAGACAGAGGACGCACGTATCACATGACCTGCGCCTAAAGTAGAAAATGGGGCCTATGTATAATTTTTTGGGTTCAATCATGAGCCCGAAGAGTCAGTTCGACTCAAAAGATTGAAAGATCCTTTGATCGGGAGGTCAGAAGAAGATTCAGGAATCCGGGAAGAATTGTAGACTTATGGGATCAACAAGGAAAACTTTTATAGGGAGAAAGAAGTTGCTGCAATTTTTGTGGCAAAAAGTATGTTACGGTTTGTTGGGTCAGCCAGAGGAAAGAATGATTGCATGTTTGCAAGTGTTGTTGGTGAGGTTGTTGCATAAGGAGGGAAGCAACATAAAGCTGAAGTGTTGGTTATAAGTTTGATAAAAGAAGAATGAATTCTTCTACTCCCATCAAACATTGAGGTAGTATAAAATTTATTAATGGCAGTCATGCATGTATGAGTTTTTATTACTCTTTTTTCATAATCGTTGAAGGAATTTAGGTAAGAATTTCCTCAGCCATAGTTATTTTATAAAATCACATGATTATATTATTGAGTGCATACCACTGGATGTGGTAAAGGCTAGAGACCTATATTAATTCAAAGCTTTTAGCTTCTGAATGCACACACTAACATAGTAGAATGTCATGTTAATTTGGTTATGGGGTAATAACCAAAGAATTAAAATATAATAACTTGTTACAGGAATGAATGCCAGTAAGATAGTCATGTATGAGACCAAGACATGGTTGGATATGACAAAGTACGGATATGGAAAGGTTATGAGCCACACAGGTACTAAAAGCTTCCTACCTTTAAATAAAACTTGGACTGCAAGCTTTTTGCTAACACTAATGAACACCACAAAATTATATTCTTGGTGTAGTGTTCGGGTCGAAAAGGAAGGCATCTAATTAATTGGAAAGACAATGGGAAGTGTGTGGAGAATGTGTCAACACATTGGCCAACATTTCAACTTATGGATGGTGAGATACCTGACTGAGATGAAGAGCATTATGTAATTCAATGCAAGGTGCGCTGAATAAGTATGCATTGAGAATTACACTCATGCATAGTAAGAGATATAATTGTGTACTAAATGCAATGGTTGAATGAGTTTTGTAAGTACATGCATATATATTATTGCATGGAAATAATTGTTACTAACAAATGAAATGTTGTTAACTCATGAAGTTGAGGACATTTCAGGGAGGTGTTAAACATTGCAACAGGAAAGTTGCAAGTCAAGTAGTCACATGAGCATTGACTACATGAAATTTTCTTGTTCAGAAAAAGAAGTAACGAACTTACATATATTACTGTGAACATGCATATGCATAGAGTGACGAGTCGTTCTAGTTTATTAAATTGTTGGGTAATTGTGATTGAATTGCTAGGTGCAAGAAATTCTAAGATTACTGCATAATATTTTGTACATATTGCAATTGAATTATGATATACAACAAATACTGACAATTTGTTGGTTGTATGCAAGATGAAGCATTACAAGAAAAATGGTATGCAGTTTGGTGCCTGTGGAAAACCACAAGGATGACTGCATTCATAATATGGAAACAACCAAGATGAATTATGAAATAGAATTTCATGTTTTGGGGGAAAAGTTGAATTCAATTTTGAACTAATTGGAGTTCCTAAATGAATTCTTTTATGTTTTCTCATGATAACTGCATGTGGGTGATGAAGGTGAGATGATGTTAAATTTAGAATGTTGACTACAAAGAGTAGCTCGAGGAAGATGTTCATTGGAAATATTTGAGGGCAGTTTCAACTCCGGGAGCCATGGTGCTCTGAGACTTCCTGAGCTGACATGTTGCTGAAGCCCAAGGAAAGGAGGTGTAGCAGTCGATGGACTGTGTGACAGTGAAGGTGTACCCTCCTGGGGTGGGACAAACATGTGGGGGAATGAGAGACCATTGGTTGGAGTGCTGTTGAGGTTTGGTACCTTGGTCTAGACCATGTTGATGTGGAAGGTCTTCTCAATCAAAAGATAAGTATCGATTCTTTATTTATTGTATGTTGTGTATCTTGTATACAGGTTATAATGTTATTAGAATTGCTTGTATATACATATATATACATTGCATATATGTTCTAATGTTGTTTCCGAATGAATAGGTGTAGGAGAAGAATGTTTATGTCTGTGGAGCCATAGCCCTGCTACGAGTTATCAATAGTGAGATATAAGGTTGGGTGGAACGTTGTGGATCTACAACCAGTCGATGCTTTCGATGAGGTTTAATTGAAGCATGTAACAAGGAGCAATGAGCTGAATGATTTACTGAAGAAACCCTATGGAATAAAGAAATTGAGTTTCACCTGCAGAAGGAACACCATAATTGGTGCTTGAAAGCAAGGCACCAGGTGGATAATGGGATTCCAATAGCTAAATCTTGGAGATTTTTGAAGAATTTTTGAATTATATATGTATAAACAAGTTGCATTGAGGACAGTGCAAAAATAAGGGGAGGGGATTGTAATATCCCCCGGTAGAGCCCCAATTGTAATTATGAATTGTAAACATATTGGATAGGCTGGTGAGCTAAGTTATAATAAGCTAGGAGGCTTATGTGACGATTAGGCCAGAGAGCCTAGGAACATGTTTTGTATATGTAATTATGCAAAATCATTAATAAAATACAAACATCGCTGCGTGTAGACCGACCACGAAGAAAGAGTAATGGGGGACTAAGCTTCCACATGGTTAGGTAAGGGAGGAGGCTAAGTGTTTGGGCCTAGGGGATAAGCTAGGGGGCTTACCTCTATAGGGGATAATAATTTATTATTATTTCCTAAAAGGATAAGGTGTACACTTGACCAAGTGTTGTCCTAAGTTCTTGGAAAAGAAACTTATGTTAAGTGGAGTGCATGCGACTATAGGAAGACATGTGTGAACCTAGGTGCATGCAGTTATAGATGGGAAAACCAACATTGTTGGATAGGCTGTCCATTCTTCCATTCACAGTCTGAACCCAAAACCTCCATGATCGACCTCTGCGTTTTTTCCTGGTCAGGCACCTTGAAACCCGTGGGGAAAATTGAGAGACTAATCCGTGTCTCCAGGAGAAGTCTGAGTTATCCCGTGTGTATCCTGTGAAGTCCGAGTATCCCATAATTGTCTAAGCCGTGTGGTGTCATAACTGTGGGTTGTTGTGGCCACACAATTCCTGGACTGAGTGTGGCTTGCTGCCATTGTCTGTTCCTTACTGAACCTTGTTGTTTCTCTCACTGTGTTGGAACTGAGTTGAAGAAGCAGGTTGTTAGGCCTGTGAGAAACACTCTTTCCAGGTGAGAGAGGTGGTTGTGGATTGAAGAGGCAGTTTGTCAAGCTTGTGAGAAACTCTCTTAAGGTGAGAGAGTTTGCTGGGAAGTGGTTTTCTCCTAGAGAGAGTCCAACACCAACTACTGAGCTCTAATAATTCCGGATCCAACCTGTTATTGAGACCCTGAGAAGGGAAGTGGAGCAACCGATGGAATGTGGAATAGTGAAGGTGCATATTCTCGGGTAGGAACATGCATGTGGGGAATGAGATTCTGTGAGTAGTGGGCGTAAGAAGTCTCCTGGAGAGAATCCTTCCAGTTGCACTGTGCAGTTTCCTATAACGTCAACCTAGTCTAGGCTTCCCTTGCCTTAGGTGGAGCTTAGTCCCAATTTGGGGGTGACCCACTGCTAAGCGTGATGAGCAACGTGGTCTATGGATGGGAGGTTCGTGGAAGGTATGCACATTGTTGGTGGTCTTCTAATAAAATATAAGTACCGCTTTTATGTTCATTTACATGCTGTGTAATGATACATATGTTGTAATTGATGAGTATTGCATGTTTATGTTGTATATGCTACATGTGTAGGCTTACTGTTATTTCCGCATTATTATGTCATATATATGTAGAATAATCATTCTATGTTTATATGGATGTGTATGTTTTTCTGCAGGTATCTCTGTGTGGCATAGCCCAGTAGTTTAAGGTTGGAGCTGTCACATATCAGAGAAGTAAAAGACAACTTTAAGGTTGTGTTTTTAGCATTACCCGGCCCATGATGGTTGGGGATGTTACAATATGGTATCAGAGCTAAATAAAGCGTTTGAGTAGTGGCATTGCCTGACTTGTTGGTGGCTTGGGATGTTACAAATTGGTATCGGAGCTAAATGTACAAGATATGGTATTCCACATGTACCATTTTCCCGACGGTGGAGTTGTAGGATGGGGGATGTTACAAAGCCAATAAAGGGATCACGGCCTAAGACAAATCAATTCCCAGATCCTATCCCCATATCCAACCATATTTTTATGATCAGAAGAGAGAGCATGAAGTTTTTCCAAATGATAGATGTGCCTTGATTTTTGTGATCGTCTCTGAACAACCAAGAAATAGTATCTACACCCTTGAGATATTTTTTGCAGAGGATAGAATTCCAAAGACCTGTATCAAATAATCCTCTCCAACAAGATTTTGCAACGAGAGATTGAGAAAACCAAGAAATGTGTTTTATGCCCCAACCTACGAAATGTTTTGGCTTGGCTATATTTTTCCATTTTGTGAGATGAAAACTAGTGCCTTTCTTACTTCCTTTCCAGGTGAATTTTGTGAGAAAAAGATGGATTCGGTGGATCACAAAGGTATGTAATTTGACAAGGCTGAGCCTATAGACTGGAATTCTTTGTATTATTAAATTGGATAAGGTGAGTCTACCTTTGAGAGAGAGCCATCGAAAGGTCCAATTCCCGATCCTCTTTTCGATCTTCTTGAGTAACCACAACCAATCGTTCACTATGTAATTGTTTGGATTAAGAAAAAAACCAAGATATTTCATACCTTGTTCAAGGTTCTCAATCTTAATATTGAAAACTGAAGTCAAACTGTGCTTAAGGTTCAGATCGATATTTTTTACAAGAAAAACAGATTTGTTGCAGTTTATAACCATCCCTTTTGTAGCACAAAACTTGGAGAGGATGGATTTTAGTGTCATCCAATATTTGACCTTCCCAACTCCCAGAATGACTACGTCATCAACGAAAAGGATATGTGAGATAAAAGTGATTACTGCAACTTCAATTCCTTGGAAATCTCCAGAGGCCACGACTTGTGTCATAATTCTGCTAAAAACTTCGATAACTATCAGGAAGAGAAAAGGTGACAGTGGGAAACCTTGTTGTAGTCCCCGATGGAATTTAAAGAATTCATTTGGGACACCATTGACTAACACAGCTGTGTTTACAGAGGTGATACAAATCATAATCCACTGTGAAACACACCAATTTAAGCCAATCTGATCAAGAAGTAATCTGAGGAATTGCCAACTAACATTGTCATAGGATTTTTTAAATATAGCTTTAAAATGATAGAGTTTTGTTTTTCCAGCTTAGCCATATGGAGACACTCTTGAGTGATGCCAACAACATAAAAAATCAACCTATCCTTCAGAAAGCCAAATTGTTCAATGGAGATGCAATTGGATAGTTTATCTTTGATTTGAGAAGCGATGTTAGAGATAACTTTGTAGGAGAAGTTGCAAAGAGCAATGGGCCTAAAGTCATTAAAATTGATTGGCTTGCTGATTTTAGGAATGAGAGCATATAAAGTTGCATTTAGTGTCCCTGGGATATATCCTGTAGAGCATGATTCTTCCACTGCCTTGAGTAAATCCACTCCCATGATATCAAATAACTTGTGGAAAATTTCCTGTGTCCAACCATATGGACCAAGACTTTTCTCTTTAGGCATATTGTTGATAGTTTCTTGCTAATAGTTTCTTGTAATTCTGCAATCGGAACAAGTTTGCCTATCTCTACATTGTCTTCATCATTAACGAAACATGGTACCGTCTTGAGAACATCGAGTTGGGTATCAATGTTTTAAGAATCAATAGCTCTTTATTGAGCTTTGAAGTGTTTGTAATCCATCTTTTTAAGCTCTGATTTTGTAGATATCATGTTCCCTTCTTCATCTGTCAGGTCCCAAATTGTGTTGTGAGTGCATCTCTGGGACACAAATTTGTGAAAGAAACTAGTGTTCTTGTTGCTTTTCTCGATCCATATAGCCCAACTCCTGAGTCTCCAAGTAGCTTCTTCAATGGATAGGATCTCATTCTTCCTTTGTGTGAGAGACTTTAGTGATTCCAAATCCTCTCGAACAAATATTTGTGAAGGACACTTGGCAAAAAGATCAGTGATATATTTTTCAATGGAGGCAAGGTCTGCACTCAATTGTAGATTCATAGAAGTCTTCCATTTAATAAAAGATATCTTCAAGTTTTTTAGTTTATCACAAAGGAGTAGTATTGAAGAACTGTCGGACCAACTTCACATCTCTTCCCAGGTAGATCGGACTAAAGTAATGAAATCTGGATCAAAGATCCATGAGCTATTAAATTTGAAGGGGGAAGCATTATTCTGAGAAGGTCCATTAAATTGTAGACAGATCGGATGGTGATTAGAAAGTACTGGCTTGAGTGGATTTAATGATTAAAAACATGTGTTTTCTCCTAAGAAGTCACATATTCAAATCCATAGAGGATAGGGTATGTACACTTCCCATAAAATTATTACCATCATTATATATGTTGTATATTAAATTAAGTGTCCCAATGTTGAATTTCTTTACTTTGATCGGTGTGAAAATTACTTCTGATTCTATGGGTGCACCCTCCACTTCTCTTTCGCCTTCTGCTTCTTCAATCTGAATATCACATGGATTGTCTTCATCCAGTGCTTCCTCCTGCACATGGTAACATGACAACAGTTCTTTGACTGTCTGTTTGTTCCGTTGTTATTCTTCTGTGATGAGTTCGACTTCTGGTTCTTTGATGAATATCACTCCTCTTATTTGTTTAAGAGATGCATCTATGTTAGGGTTCTCATGCTCAAATGAGAAAGTGACTGTAAAATACTATTGTAATGTCGTCCAGGTCGCAGTTCCTGGTCTGTATACCAGTTCACTGGTATGCCTTCTGGAGTGTGTATGAAATGATGAGGCCATTCCTTGGGGGGTGTCATTTTCCACAGTGTTCTGTACTTCTCCAAGTGTTCCGCTGGTGCCCCCTGTCCATCGTACTTCTGTAGCTTGTTTTCTTTCTGTTCTGCACCGAACCTTATGTCCAGTAATTGCTTACATTGGTACCAATCTGTGATTGTCTCTTTGTGTGTGTCCCACCATCTTGCAGGTGTGGCCTTGAGTGCTATATCAATTTCTAAGAGTCTCTGAGTTTCTGAAACTTCATCTTCGTACTGTGCCAAGAATATTTCTAGATCATTTATTCAATGGAAACTGGGTGGTTCCATTATAATTTGATTGTACTTACTTGTCCCGTAGATTGCATTTCGTTGGTATGATCCAATAATGGAGGAATCTCGTATTCTGATGCTTCCTTTATTTGCTGTGATTCCTTGATTTGCTGCGTAGTTGAAGTCAACGCCGTGTCTTCCTTATGAAATTCTTGTCTTCTTGCTTAAATATCTCCTTCTCATTCTGTGTGTCGAACTGCTTCCTTGGTTTGGTGTTCTTTTTCACCCACTAGTGTTGTACTGGTTCTTGTCGAACTGTGTATTTCCCTGTTGTAGCTCCTCCGCGGGTAACTATGTTGATGTTTTGTCCTTCGTTCCTCACTTCGTCTGAAATCCACTGAACATTTTGGTTGTTCTGGTTCCTCTTTTCTTGAATATTTATTAACAGTGTCAGACATTCTTTTGTATCATGGTCCGATGTGCAACAATACATGCATGTTGCTGGTCAAAGCAAACATTCTCTTGCATAATGTCTCTGTTGTTGACAATTTTCACATACCACTGGTCCTCTACCTCGTCCAAAACCTCCTCTCGCTCGTCCTCCACCTCTGTAGCCTGCTCTATCTCCTCTCGGCGCGTTGTACTGAGGCGCGTAATTGTACTGCACAGTATTGTACTGAGGTTGTGCTGTGTTGTACTGTGGAAACACGGTATTATATGGTTGTTGCGCAGTATTGTACTACTACTGCACATTGTTGTATGGAGATGGAACTTGATTAAACTGTGGTGCAACTCCCAGTCATCATTTCTTCTTGCACTCTATATGCATCTGAGGTCCTCTCTCTCTCATCAACTCCATAGTTCTACAATCTTTGTCGTCATGGCCCACTAACTTGCAAAAGTTTCAATATGAACTCTTTGGGACTGTCTGGTATTTCTGCATCATTGAGAAGTGATATGGATCATGGCCTGGTTTCTTACAGACTTCGCACCATAGTCCTCCTGGTGGTAACATATTTGGGATTCCCACTGCCATATACTGCGCGAATGTTGGACATTCGTTCTTGTGGTGTCCTTCCGTCTTGCATGTATTACACCAAAGGGATTCTCGTTTGTCCTTACTCTTATTTTGGTTTAGCTGGAATGTTAAGTTCTTCAAATATTCCTTTAGTTATTTGATGGTTGGGTCCGTCTGATGATACTAGTTTTCTTCCAGTTGTAGGACTGCCTACAGATCCTTTGCCCGCGTCTGAAACTTCTGTTGTCACTATGGATATTTTAAGTGTGGTAGCAGTGAATTGAAAAATAGGTGTCTATGCTACATATCGGTCATGAGATATTTCAACTTTCCCTTCATTCGCTTGAATATCTGGTCAATATCCCATACAGATTCTCCCGGTTTTTGTCTAATTTCGATCATCTCATTCATGTATTGATCTTCTGAACTTGGCTTCTGGAACTCGTTTATTAGCGGTTTCTTTATGTATGCAATTGTTCTGGTTGTCCTTGGTGGATTGTTTGTAGCTAAACTCATATACCAATCCAGCGCACGATCCCTTAGTGTAATCGCTAGCTGTGCCAGTTTGGTATCCTCGTCTGTGATCTGTTTTTCTTCCAAAATCTTCTCATAGATGAACAAGTGTTTTTCCGGGTCCTCCAACGCTTCTCCTTTAAAGTCTATTAACCTAATGGTAGGATTGTGTCCTGCCATTCTGAACGTTGAGATACTACCTCCACGTGGTGTAGATACTTGACTAGTGTTACCTGAACTGGCTCCTCCAATTGTTGTTCCTTGTGTAGATGTACTTCGTGCTGTCTGAATTCTTCTAAACTTCAGTTGTCTAAACAATGGTGTTCTCTTTGGTGTATTAGTCACACATGGGTTTATGGCTTCCACACTGACATTAATATGGATATGATTGCTGCCTTCTCTTCCCATTCTTGGACCTCTCATATTTCTCTCATATGTTGCGTGCAAGATTTAATCAATATGCTCCACAGCCTGGAGATCCTCTACCTCTTCCTTGTCACTCTCCAAGCCTTCCGTCGTGGCTACGACTCTCTTCTTGGTATTTACCTTGTATTGGTGAGGTACTTCGCTACACATCTTTCCAGCTGTCGCCATGATCTGCTTGATCTGGTCGCTGTCCATCATGATTGGGTCCAAGGGTTCCTCCTTCTTTCCCTTATCCTTTCCTCCTTCCATTTCTCCTCTTTCTGTCAGTGCTTCCCCCCTTCCCCCATGCATGTAGGGAAGTTTAGCTATCTGACTCCATTGTCATTACACCTTTGTTGTATAGAAATATCTTAATAGAAGTATACAATGATCTAATGTACCTTCCTCGAGGTCCGCTTAGAAACTCTTGCTCCACCGTGATGTATGACTTCACTATATCTGATGCAAACTTTGTTATAAATCCTTCTAAAATACCGCCGAGCCAAAAATCTACTGTGCGGGTGAATTTGTTGTTCTCTTACTGTAACTGCTCGATCTGTATCGGGGTCCACTCTAACTGTTGGATCTGGTTCATTGCATGGTTATCCTTCAACCTTAGTATCCACTCTTGCAATAAATGTAGAAATCATAGAAAACAACTTCATGTAAATCAGTAAACACATATTTCTCAAGATATTTGGGAGGTGTTATTCTATGGTTTCTGTTATCTTTCCGTGCAAACTCCAACTCTTTTTTCCTTAGCCAACTTTCAATCTCTGCTTTTGTGGGATTCCATGGTCTCAACATCCCCTTCTAGTGGATCATTGCTCTTTGCCCTAATATTGTCTTGATCTGCCTCCGACAGACCTTCAACTTATCTCATCTACTCAATCCTCTTCTATTCCTACCAATGACAACAAAACCATTTTTTGGTTAACTTTTATTTATATTCTATCTGAGTTTATCGACCCAGGGTTCATGTATGTCCGGGTTTCCAACGAAGCCTCTAAATCTATGATCCCTCCTGGTAAACTAGAAGGCAACGCAATGCATAAAGTGCACTATGCAGTCTCACCCGAGATATTCTTAATGGGTGGTTGCAAGAGTCATGTGTTTACAACCTAGGATTGAGTGAGAGATCTGATAACTGTGTATTGAGAGGGCCACTGCAACTCATTAATGCAGTATATTGTTATCAAGATTAATGAAAAAATATACCAACTCATTCATTTATCTTATCAATATCTACTGAAAGATAATAAAACCCTACATGCATTCACTCACATGACACAAATGTTACTGTGGTTCACCCCCTCCTGGGCTACGTGCACAAAGATTTGGCTCTTCGCTCTTTTATTATAGTAGTTCTTGATTACAACACCGTGCGCTTTACAACTCTTCTAAGTTGGGTAAGATCTATATGAGGCGGACTAGATCTCACCAGACTCCTCAACCTGCAATCTAACCCTCAATATCTACCCTCCTCCATCCTCTCAAGCTCAACAACTTACAAAAGTAGGTCACACAACAAAATATTACATATCGACTCGCTACAACAATTCTCTCTATAATAATGAATAGTCTCTAACCTGAGACCTAGGTATCTCTATTTATACGTTTCTGGCTCTTCAAGCATTGCAATACATTCCCAAAACCCTAAACCTATGGTCGTTATGTATTCCATGCATACGCGCGTGTTTTTCTCCCTTCCATCTATCGCTTTCCTCGTGCATGACTTCTTTCCTAAAATCGCCTTTGTTTTCGCTTTGGCCTGCTTCCAACACAGATAAATGTCAAAATGCATTTAGAATTGTGTCCTTCTATGGCCTCTTTTCCAATTGTTTCCTCTACCTCTGTTTGCACCTCTCGCATTGCTGCCCCTGCTAGAAAAACTCATTTTGAAGAAATATTTCAATCTAAATACAAAATCGTTTAACAATCCATTCACTAATACTCTACCTAAATAAAATCAAGATGTTGTCTCTATTATTAACAACAAAAGCATATGCAGTCCATCCATTGATACAATCCACCAAATACCGAATTATTGCAAATGAACAAGGAATTACAAGGTTATTGGGAAGACAGGGGGGCTTTGTAATGAATGAAAAATGATATCATGACGAGAAATAAAAAATGGAGATCCTTTCCCTTATAAAACAATGCCTTCATATTGAAACCTTCACTCAAACCATCATCCAAATCCTTTGAATGAATTTATAATAATAGAACAAGGAAGTGAATTAAATGTTATTGGGA
>ML776585.1:609237-666982 GCA_009831015.1 Picea engelmannii | reverse complement strand
CACCCAAATCTAAAATTTTTATAAGCGTTTAGGTAAATCATTCCATTTTCCGGTCATCTGACCCGAGTGCTTATATTCATTTAAAGTTCAAAGATTGGCCTTCGAGTGGATAAATACGTATCATGTAACAGTTGATATATATATTGTACACTCAAGTGAAATTACTCTTTTATTCATACAGGTAGATTAAATTATAAGCACAGTATTAATATTTACGCTTAATCCCAACTCAGATTGATTAAGGGAAAGTAAGTAAAACGGCGATATTGTTAATAAGTCCTTATTAATTACGTCGAAAGGTTTATACCTATTGACAATGGGCACATTTAATAGGGTTTTAGTGTTTAATCAGTTTTGTATGGACACGATTAAATATTGGAATCGCCACGTCTGAGTGATTAACAACAATTAAAATTTTATTACAAAGTGAAGCGTTTCGTTTTCTGGGCCATGTTTAAACACTAGGTAATTTAGCCAAATTTTTTTTTTTTTTTTTGCAGGCCACCTCCAAGCCGTTTCCGTTCCGTCCGTTCATGTTTCCAAAGGTTTAAAGAATAACACGATTACTGTACCGCAGCGTTTAAAAATAACAACGTTTAAAAATAACACGTTTGTAATGAAAGACACACCGGACGCTCCAGAAATGGTTGTAAGCACAGCGATTGAATTGATATATACAGAGAGAAACAAATCGATCGGGAGTCAATGCCTGGTGCATTCATTCGGGGTCTTAAAAATAAAAACCACCACGCGTCAGGCACGGCATATATATAATTCTATTCAACAAACACACACGCGATCTGCAGTGCTCTGAGAAATGCTTTTGAAATATCGTGGTAATGACATGTTGCTTCAGCTTAAAGGAAATTGTACGTGTCATAACTTCACCCTAAAAACTTTGCTAAAGTCGAGTCTGCTTCAGTTTAAAGGAAATTATACGTGTCTGCCCCAGTTTACTAATTCTCGTCGCTCATCAATTTGAGGACACCCGTACTCTTAATTTACAGAAAACAGGTTTTTGCAATTGATTTTATTCCTAGTATTTTCAAAGGATGAAGTCTCGCTACATTTGAAATCGGTAGACTGCTGCTTTTTTTTGTTTCTCCGTTTCAATCGGAATCGATACCGTACACGGTGTTATTCTACCCATAACCTTGATTAACTGACAGTTCGAACTTGTTTTAAGTTCGAAATCTCAGGAGGATGAGCACAGAACGTGCTAGGAGGGAACTGGAAAATAGTTTGGAAGACGTAGAAGGGTATAATCCCTTGGGAGAATGAGAAAGCTTGAGAATCTTAGAGGAATCTTATCCCAAGTCCAGAAGCTCAGGAAGGATAGAATTTTCAGAAATACAGATGAGACCCAAAGTCAAGGACTCACTGAAGGATCAAAGGTCGAAGTATTGACACTTAGAAATTTTCCCATTTCAGGAGAAAGCAAAAGATGAGGAGGAGGAGCGACTACTGTCATTAGATCAACTGCAGAGGAAGAAATTGGTTGTCGAATTTCACGTCTAGACAGAAGGAACACGCACAGGAGGAGATCAAATCTATCCATTAGATCTGAGTGCGAGGAACAACAGTCGTTGGATCCCAAGGAAAGTGCATGAGGCTTAACTCTTTTAAGGTGCACAGGAGAGTGGACTCACAAAGTCCCAAAACGACGAGAGTTGTCGATGTGAAGGAGGACACGTGACGCTAGATATAGACTTTGGAAAAGAGGAGGGGGGAAAATTCTGAAGACCCGGAGAAGATCTCGATTGTTGATCGTGGAGGGAGCTGAAGGAAGGTCGATATGGTTGAGGAGGCCAATGTACTAAAGTGGGAGGAGAACCTTCTATTGAGGAGGATGCGTGGCAGACGATTTGCCATTTCAGAGAAATATTTCCAGAAGAAACGAAAGTTTGAGAACTAAAACTCTCGAAGGCCGGAATCACAGAGAAAATCGTAGCCACACATCTGAAGTGATAGGTGTGAGAAGATCTTCCACTTAGGAAGACAACTACTGAAGAGGAAGTGAGAGTTGAGAGTTGAAACTCCCGAAGGCCGAAAGGTCAGAATCAATCGTAGCCATTGATTTGGAAGGGAGTTACGTGTTGACAGATCGCGGCGATCTAATATCGTGTGTGAAAGGAAAAAAAGCTCGTTGATTGGATAGTTGGCCAGAGGCAGGTAAAGAATAGACAACAGACGTTGATCGAGAGGTATCGCTAAGGAATAGGAGATCAATGGTCGAGTTGGATTGCGGGGCCATAACTTGCTCGGATGTTAAAAATCTAAGAGCGAGCCACAATTTATACCACAATTTTAACAAAGTGATACGTGGCAGTTGGAGGTGAATTTTGGGGCGAAAAGTGGGTTGGCCTAAAACCACTCTTGCCCACACCCGCAATCACATTTTTCCATGAGTTCATATCCCAGGGCCATATGAAGGAAGGGGCTACTGAAAAAGGAGCTAGCGCCTGAAACTCGACATTTCAGAAGCACGTAGACAGAGGACGCGCGTATAACATGACCTGCGCCTAAAGTAGAAAATGGGGCCTATGTATAATTTTTTGGGTTCAATCATGAGCCCGAAGAGTCAGTTCGACTCAAAAGATTGAAATATCCTTTGATCGGGAGGTCAGAAGAAGATTCAGGAATCCGGGAAGAATTGTAGACTTATGGGATCAACAAGGAAAACTTTTATAGGGAGAAAGAAGTTGCTGCAATTTTTGTGGCAACAAGTATGTTATGGTTTGTTGGGTCAGCCAGAGGAAAGAATGATTGCATGTTTGCAAGTGTTGTTGGTGAGGTTGTTGCATAAGGAGGGAAGCAACATAAAGCTGAAGTGTTGGTTATAAGTTTGATAAAAGAAGAATGAAATCTTATACTGCCATCAAACATTGAGGTAGTATAAAATTTATTAATGGCAGTCATGCAGGTATGAGTTTTTATTACTCTTTTTGCATAATCGTTGAAGGAATTTAGGTAAGAATTTCCTCAGCCATAGTTATTTTATAAAATCACATGATTATATTATTGAGTGCATACCACTGGATGTGGTAAAGGCTGGAGGCCTATATTAATTCAAAGCTTTTAGCTTCTGAATGCACACATTAACATAGTAGAATGTCATGTTAATTTGGTTATGGGGTAATAACCAAAGAATTAAAAGATAATAACTTGTTATAGGAATGAATGCTAGTAAGCTAGTCATATATGAGACCAATACATGGTTGGATATGACAAAGTTCGGATATGGAAAGGTTATGAGCCACACAGGTACTAAAAGCTTCCTACCTTTAAATATAACTTGGACTGCAAGCTTTTTTCTAACACTAATGAACACCACAAAATTATATTCTTGGTGTAGTGTTCGGGTCGAAAAGGAAGGCATCTAATTAATTGGGAATACAATGGGAAGTGTGTGGAGAATGTGTCAACACATTGGCACAAATTTCAACTTATGGATGGTGAGATACTTGACTGAGATGAAGAGCATTATGTAATTCAATGCAAGGTGCGCTGAATAAGTATGCACTGAGAATTACACTCATGCATAGTAAGAGATAGAATTGTGTACTAAATGCAATGGCTGAATGAGTTTTGTAAGTACATGCATATATATTATTGCATAGAAATAATTGTTACTAACAACTGAGATGTTGTTAACTCATGAAGTTGAGGACATTTCAGGGAGGTGTTAGACATTGCAACATGAAAGTTGCAAGTCAAGTAGTCACATGAGCATTGACTACATGAAATTTTCTTGTTCAGAAAAAGAAGTAACAAACTTACAGATATTACTGTGAACATGCATATGCATAGAGTGACGAGTCGTTCTAATTTATTAAATTGTTGGGTAATTGTGATTGAATTGCTAGGTGCAAGAAATTCTAAGATTACTGCATAATATTTTGTACATATTGCAATTGAATTATGATATACAACAAGTACTGACAATTTGTTGGCTGTATGCAAGATGAAGCATTACAAGAAAACTGGTATGCAGTTTGGTGCCTGTGGAAAACCACAAGGATGAATACATTCATAATATGGAAACAACCAAGATGAATTATGAAATAGAATTTCATGTTTTGGGGAAAAAATTGAATTCCATTTTGAACTAATTCGAGGAAGATGACTATTGACTACAAAGAGTAGCTCGAGGAAGATGTTGGTTGGAAATATCTGAGGGCAGTTGGAACTCGGGGAGCCATGGTGCTCTGAGACTTCCTGAGCTGACATGTTGCTGAAGCCCAAGGAAAGGAGGTGTAGCAGTCGATGGATTGTGTGACAGTGAATGTGTACCCTCCTGGGGTGGGGCAAACATGTGGGGGAATGAGAGACCATTGGTTGGAGTGCTGCTGAGGTTTGGTACCTTGGTCTAGACCATGTTGATGTGGAAGGTCTTCTCAATCAAAAGATAAGTATCAATTCTTTTTTTATTGTATGTTGTGTATCTTGTATACAGGTTATAATGTTATTAGAATTGCTTGTATATACATATATATACATTGCATATATGTTTTAATGTTGTTTCCGAATGAATAGGTGTAGGAGAGGAATGTTTATGTCTGTGGAGCCATAGCCCTACTACGAGTTATCAATAGTGAGATATAAGGTTGGGTGGAACGTTGTGGATCTACAACCAATCAATGCTTTCAATGAGGTTTAATTGAAGCATGTAACAAGGAGCAATGAGCTGAATGCTTTCCTGAAGCAACCCTATGGAATAAACCAATTGAGTTTCACTTGCAGAAGGAACATCAAAATTGGTGCTTGTAAGCAGAGCAACAGGTGGATAATGGGATTCCAATAGATAAATCTTAGAGATTTTTGAAGAATTTTTGAATTATATATGTATAAACAAGTTGCATTGAGGACAGTGCAAAAATAAGGGGAGGGGATTGTAATATCCCCCGGTAGAGCCCCAATTGTAATTATGAATTGTAAACATATTGGGTAGGTTGGTGAGCTAAGTTATAATAAGGTAGGAGGCTTATGTGACGATTAGGCCAGAGAGCCTAGGATGCTAAGGCTAGGAACATGTTTTGTATATGTAATTATGCAAAATCATTAATAAAATACAAACATCGCTGTGTGTAGACCGACCACGAAGAAAGAATGATGGGGGACTAAGCTTCCACAAGGTTAGGTAAGGGAGGAGGCTAAGTATTTGGGCCTAGGGGATAAGCGAGGGGGATTACCTCTATAGGGGATAATAATTTATTATTATTTCCTAAAAGGATAAGGTGTACAATTGACCAAGTGTTGTCCTAAGTTCCTGGAAAAGAAACGTATGTTAAGTGGAGTGCATGCGACTAAAGGAAGACATGTGTCAACCTGCGTGCATGCAGTTATAGATGGGAAAGCCAACATTGTTGGATAGGCTGTCCATTCTTCCATTCACAGTCTGAACCTGAAGCCTCCATGATCGACCTCTGCGTTGTTTCCTTGTCACGCACCCTAAAACCCGTGGGGAAAATTGAGAGACTAATCCATGTCTCCGGGAGAAGTCTGAGTTATCCCGTGTGTATCCTGTGAATTTCGAGTATCCCGTAATTGTCTAAGCCGTGTGGTGTAATAAATGTGGGTTGTTGTGGCCACACAATGCCTGGACTGAGTGTGGCTTGCTGCCATCGTCTGTTCCTTACTGAACCTTGTTGTTTCTCTCACTGTGTTGGAACTGAGTTGAAGAAGCAGGTTGTCAGGCCTGTGAGAAACACTCTCTCCAGGTGAGAGAGGTGGTTGTGGATTGAAGAGGCAGTTTGTCAGGCTTGTGAGAAACTCTCTTCAGGTGAGAGAGTTTGCTGGGAAGTGGTTTTCTCCTAGAGAGAGTCCAACACTAACTACAGAGCTCTAAGAATTCCTGATCCAACCTGTTGTCGAGACCCTAAGAAGGGAAGTGGAGCAACCGATGGAATGTGGAACAGTGAAGGTGCATATTCCCAGGGTGGAACATGCATGTGGGGAATGCGATTCCGTGAGTAGTGGGCGTAAGAAGTCTCCTGGAGAGAATCCTTCCAGTTGCACTGTGCAGTTTCCTATAACCTCAGCCTAGTCTAGGATTCCCTTGCCTTAGGTGGAGCTTAGTCCCAACTCGGGGGTGACCCATTGCTGAGCGTGATGAGCAACGTGGTCTATGCCTGGGAGGTTCGTGGAAGGTATGCACATAGTTGGTGGTCTTCTAATAAAATATAAGTACCGCTTTTATGTTAATTTACATGCTGTGTAATGGTACATATGTTGTAATTGATGAGTATTGCCTGTGTATGTTGTATATGATACATGTGTAGGCTTACTGTTATTTCCGCATTATTATGTTATATATATGTAGAATAGTCATTCTATGTTTACATGGATATGTATGTTTTTCTGCAAGTATCTTTGTGTGGCATAGCCCAGTAGTTTAAGGCTGGAGCTGTCACATATCAGAGCAGTAAAAGACAACTTTAAGGTTGTGTTGTTAGCATTACCCGACCCATGATGGTCGGGGATGTTACAATATGGTATCAGAGCTAAATAAACCATTTGAGTAGTGGCATTGCTTGGCTTGTTGGTGGCTGGGGATGTTACAAATTGGTATCAGAGCTAAATGTACAAGATAAGGTATTCCACAGGTACCATTTTCCCGACGGTGGAGTTGTAGGCCAGGGGATGTTACAAAGCCAATAAAGGGATCATGACCTAAGACAAATCAATTCCCAGATCCTATCTCCCAAGCCAACCATATTTTTATGATCAGAAGAGAGAGCATGAAGTTTTTCCAAATGATAGATGTGCCTTTATTTTTGTGATCGTCTCTGAACAACCAAGAAATAGTATCTACACCCTTGAGATATTTTTTGCAGAGGATAGAATTCCAAAGACCTGTGCGAAATAATCCTCTCCAACAAGATTTTGTAGCGAGAGATTGAGAAAACCAAGAAATGTGTTTTATGCCCCAACCTCCGAAATGTTTTGGCTTGGCTATATTTTTCCATTTTGTGAGATGAAAACTAGTGCCTTTCTTACTTCCTTTCCAGGTGAATTTTGTGAGAAAAAGATGGATTCGGTGGATCACAGAGGTATGTAATTTGACAAGGCTGAGCCTATAGACTGGAATTATTTGTAGTACTAAATTGGATAAGGTGAGTCTACCTTTGAGAGAGAGCCATCGAAAGGTCCAATTCCCGATCCTCTTTTCGATCTTCCTGAGTAACCACAACCAATCGTTCACTATGTAATCGTTTGGCTTAAGAAAAAAACCAAGATATTTCATACCTTGTTCAAGGTTCTCAATCTTAATATTGAAAACTGAATTCAAACTGTGCTTAAGGTTCAGATCGATATTTTTTACAAGAAAAACATATTTGTGGCAGTTTATAACCATCCCTGTCGTAGCACAAAACTTGGAGAGGATGGATTTTAGTGTCATCCAATATTTGACCTTCCCAACTCCCAGAATGACTACGTCATCAACGAAAAGGATATGTGAGATAAAAGTGCTTACTGCAACTTCAATTCCTTGGAAAGCTCCAGAGGCCACGACTTGTGTCATCATTCTTCTAAAAACTTCGATAACTATCAGGAAGAGAAAAGGTGACAGTGGGCAACCTTGTTGTAGTCCCCGATGTCATTTAAAGAATTCATTTGGGACACCACTGATTAACACAGTTGTGTTTACAGATCTGATACAAATCATAATCCACTGTGAAACACACCAATTTAAGCCAATCTGATCAAGAAGTAATATGAGGAATTGCCAACTGACATCGTCATAGGATTTTTTAAATATAGCTTTAAAATGATAGAGTTTTGTTTTTCCAGCTTAGCCATATGGAGACACTCTTGAGTGATGCCAACAACATAAAAAATGAACCTATCCTTCATAAAGCCAAATTGTTCAATGGAGATGCAATTGTCTAGTTTATCTTTGATTTGAGAAGCGATGTTAGAGATAACTTTGTAGGAGAAGTTGCAAAGAGCAATGGGCCTAAAGTCATTAAAATTGATTGGCTTGCTGATTTTAGGAATGAGAGCATATAAAGTTGCATTTAGTGCCCCTGGGATATATCTTGTAGAGCATGATTCTTCCACTGCCTTGAGTAAATCCACTCCCATGATATCAAAGAACTTGTGGAAAAGTTCCTCTGTCTAACCATATGGACCAAGACTTTTCTCTTTAGGCATATTGCTGATAGTTTCTTGTAATTCTGCAATCAGAACAAGTTTTCCTATCTCCACATTGTCTTCATCATTAACGAAACATGGTACCGTCTTGAGAACATCGAGTTGGGTATCAATGTTTTCAGAATCAATAGCTCTTTATTGAGCTTTGAAGTGTTTGTAATCCATATTTTTAAGCTCTGAGTTTGTAGATATCATGTTCCCTTCTTCATCTGTCAGGTCCCAAATTTTGTTGTGAGTGCATCTCTGGGACACAAATTTGTGAAAGAAACTAGTGTTCTTGTCGCTTTTCTCGATCCATATAGCCCAGCTCCTGAGTCTCCAAGTAGCTTCTTCAATGGATAGGATCTCATTCTTCCTTTGTGTGACAGACTTTAGTGATTCCAAATCCTCTTGAACAAAGATTTGTGAAGGACACTTGGCAAAAAGATCAGTGATATATTTTTCAATGGAGGCAAGGTCTGTACTCAGTTGTAGATTCTTAGAAGTCTGCCATTTAATAACAGATCTCTTCAAGTTTTTTAGTTTATCACAAAGGAGTAGTATTGAAGAAATGTCCGACCAACTTCACATCTCTTCCGAGGTAGATCGGACTAAAGTAATGAAATCTGGATCAAAGATCTAGGAGCTATTAAATTTGAAGGGGGAAGCATTATTCTGAGAAGGTCCATTAAATTGTAGACAGATCGGATGGTGATTAGAAAGTACTGGCTTGAGTGGATTTAATGATTAAAAACATGTGTTTTCTCCTAAGAAGTCACATATTCAAATCCATAGAGGATAGGGTATATACACTTCCCATAAAATTATTAGCATCATTATATATGTTGTATATTACATTAAGTGTCCCAATGTTGACTTTCTTTATTGTGATCGGTGTGACAATTACTTCTGATTCTATGGGTGTACCCTCCACTTCTCTTTCGCATTTTGCTTCTTCAATCTGAATATCACACAGATTGTCTTCATCCAATGCTTCCTCCTGCACATGGTAACATGACAACAATTCTTTGACTGTCTGTTTGTTCCGTTGTTATTCTTCTGTGATGAGTTCGACTTCTGGTTCTTTGATGAATATCACTCCTCTTATCTGTTTAAGAGCTGCATCTATGTTGGGGTTCTCATGCTCGAATGAGAAAGTGACTGTAAAATTCTATTGTAATGTCGTCCAGGTCGCAGTTCCTGGTCTGTATACCAGTTCACTGGTATGCCTTCTGGAGTGTGTATGAAATGATGAGGCCATTCATCGGGGGGTGTCATTTTCCACAGTGTTCTGTACTTCTCCAAGTGTTCCGCTGGTGCCCCCTGTCCATCATACTTCTGTAGCTTGTTTTCTTTCTGTTCTGCACTGAACCTTATGTGCAGTAATTGCTTACATTGGTACCAATCTGTGATTGTCTCTTTGTGTGTGTCCCACCATTTTGTAGGTGTGGCCTTGAGTGCTATATCAATTTCTAAGAGTCTCTGATTTTCTAAAAATTCATCTTCGTACTGTTCCAAGAATATTTCTAGATCATTTATTCCATGGAAACTGGGTGGTTCTCTTATCTCCGTGCCTACCCATATTATTGTGCGGTCTATTCGTGCACATATTCTCATGGAAACTTCGTGTAACCTATGTTTCCAGTTCTGTAAACCAGTATCTGAGTGTGTCTCACATGAAGTAATGCTCCACCAACTGAGTATTCCATATGCAGTTGCATTTACATAATCTTCATCACGTGCAGTTGTTCTATACAACTAGATGATCTCCTCTAAGTCTAAGCAAGTAGGTTCTACAAACCTTTCCCCTTCTTATGGGTCTAATGGCATGATGAACCTGTATTCACCTGACTTAAATTTCATTTTGCACGTCTTTAGATTGATTATGGCCTGGTTTTCAAACACCCAATCTAAACCAAGCAACGATGGGTATGATGTTGTGTTATCCACTATTTCAATCACTTCAAAGTATGCTTTGGTACGCACCCCATCCAAGTCTACTGTCCCTCCTTTCAGTCTACCAATTGGTAGGACTCTGTGTTGGTTTGCTAGTTTCAGTTGAAGAGGTGAGTATCCTAATGTGGGCTCTCCTATGCATTGCCATCTCTTCTTTGGTAATACATTAACTTCAGATCCTAGATCCAGTATGATGTCTCCCATGTTGAAATCTCCGATGTTTGCATTCAATCTGAATTCTCTACTTGTTCTTCTCCTTGTATGTAGGTGATTGACTGTCTTTTGTTCTAGTTTTCCTTCCACTTCTATACTACACCTTTCTAATATGTTTTGTAGTATTTTCACAAATGATGGATCATTTAATACTTTGACACATGATTGCAAGAATAATTTGATTGTACTTACTTGTCCCGTAGATTGCATTTCGTTGGTATGATCCAATAATGGAGGCATCTCGTATTCTGATGCTTTCTTTCTTTGCTGTGATTCCTTGCTTTGCTGCGCAATTGAAGTCAACGCCATGTCTTCTTTATGAAATTCTTGTCTTCTTGCTTAAATATCTCCTTCTCATTCTGTGCGTCGAACTGCTTACTTGGTTTGGTGTTCTTTTTCACCCACTAGTGTTGTACTGGTTCTTGTCGAACTGTGTCATTCCCTGTTGTAGCTCCTCCGCGGGTAACTATGTTGATGTTTTGTCCTTTGTTCCTCACTTCGTTTGAAATCCACTGAACATTTTGGTTGTTCTGGTTCCTCTTTTCTTGAATATTTATTAACAATGTTAGACATTCTTTTGTATCATGGTCCAATGTGCAACAATGCATGCATGTTGCTGGTCGAAGCAAACATTCTCTTGCATAATGTCCCAGTTGTTGACAATTTTTACATACCACTGGTCCTCTACCTCATCCAAAACCTTCTCTCGCTCGTCCTCCACCTCTGTAGCCTTCTCTATCTCCTCTCGGTGTGTTGTACTGAGGCGCGTGATTGTACTGCACAGTATTGTACTGAGGTTGTGCTGTGTTGTACTGTGGAAACACAGTACTATATGGTTGTTGCGCAGTATTGTACTATTACTGCACATTGTTGTATGGAGCTGGAACTTGATTAAACTGTGGTGCAACTTTCCCAGTCATCATTTCTTCTTGCACTCTATATGCATCTGATGTCCTCTCTCTCTCATCAACTCCATAGTTCTACAATCTTTGTCGTCATGGCCCACTGACTTGCAAAAGTTTCAATACGAGCTCTTTGGGATTGTTTGGTATTTCTTCATCATTGAGCAGTGATATGGATCATGGCCTGGTTTCTTACAGACTTCGCACCATAGTCCTCCTGGTGGTAACGTATTTGGGATTCCCGCTGCCATATACTGTGTGAATGTTGGACATTCGTTCTTGTGGTGTCCTGCCATCTTGCATGTAGTACACCAAAGGGCTTCTCGTTTGTCCTTACTCTTATTTTGGTTTAGCTGGAATGTTAAGTTCTTCAAATATTCCTTTAGTTCTTCAATGGTTGGGTCCCTCTGATCATACTAGTTTTCTTCTAGTTGCAGGACTGCCTACAGAGCCTTTGCCCGCATCTGAAACTTCTGTCATCAAAATGGATATTTTAAGTGTGGTAGCAGTGAATTGACAAATAGGTGTCTATGCTGCATATCGGTCATGAGATATTTCAACTTTCCCTTCATTCGCTTGAATATCTGGTCAATATCCCATACGGATTCTCCCGATTTTTGTCTAATTTCGATCATCTCATTCATGTATTGCTCTTCTGAACTTGGCTTCTGGAACTCATTTATTAGCGGTTTCTTGATGTATGCAATTGTTCTGGTTGTCCTTGGTGGATTGTTTGTAGCTAAACTCATATACCAATCCAGTGCACGATCCCTTAGTGTAATCTCTAGCTGTGCCAGTTTGGTATCCTCGTCTGTGATCTGTTTTGCTTCCGAAATCTTCTCACAGATGAACAAGTGTTTTTCCGGGTCCTCCAACGCTTCTCCTTTAAAGTTTATTAACCTCATGGTAGGATTGTGTCCTGCCATTCTGAACGCTGAACTACTACCTCCACGTGGTGTAGATACTTGACTAGTGCTACCTAAACTGACTCCTCCAATTGTTGTTCCTTGTGTAGATGTACTTCTTGCTGTCTGAATTCTTCTGAACTTCGGTTGTCTAAACGATGGTGTTCTCTTTGGTGTATTAGTCGCACATGGGTTTATGGGTTCCACACTGACATTAATATGGATAGGATTTCTGCCTTCTCTTCCCGTTCTTGGACCTCTCATCTTTCTCTCATATGTTGCGTGCAAGATTTAATCAATATTCTCCACAGCCTGGAGATCCTCTACCTCTTCCTTGTCACTCTCCAGGCCTTCCGTCATGGCTACGAATCTCTTCTTGGTATTTACCTTGTATTGGTAAGGTACTTCGCTACGCATCTTTCCAACTGTCACCATGATCTGCTTGATCTGGTCGCTGTCCATCATGATTGGGTCTAAGGATTCCTCCTTCTTTCCCTTATCCTTTCCTCCTTCCATTTCTCCTCTTTTTGTCAGTGCTTCCCCCCTTCCCCCATGCATGCAGGGAAGTTTAGCTGTCTGACTCCATTGTCATTACACCTTTGTTGTATAGAAATATATTAATAGAAGTATACAATGATCTAATGTACCTTCCTCGAGGTCCGCTTATAAGCTCTTGCTCCACCGTGATGTATGACTTCATTATATCTACTACAAACTCTGTTATAAATCCTGCTAAAATACCGTCGAGCCAGAAATCTACTGAGCGGGTGAATTTGTTGTTCTCTTACTGTAGCTGCTCGATCTGTATCGGGGTCCACTCTAACTATTGGATCTGGTTCATTGCATGGTTATCCTTCAACCTTAGTATCCACTCTTGCAATAAATGTGGAAAATCATAGAAAACAACTTCGTGTAAATCAGTAAACACATATTTCTCAAGATATTTGGGAGGTGTTATTCTAGGGTTTCTGTTATCTTTCTGTGCAAACTCCAACTCTTTTGTCCTTAGCCAACTTTCAATCTCTGCTTTTGTGGGATTCCAAGGTCTCAACATCCCCTTCTAGTGGATCATTGCTCTCTGCCCTACTATTGTCTTGATCTGCCTCCGACAAACCTTCAACTTATCTCATCTAGTCAATCCTCTTCTATTCCTACCAATGACAACAAAACCATTTTTTGGTTAACTTTTATTTATATTCTATCTAAGTTTATCGACCCAGGGTTCATGTATGTCTGGGTTTCCAACAAAGCCTCTAAAACTACGAGCCCTCCTGGTAAACTAGAAGGCAACGCAATGCAGAAAGTGCACTGTGTAGTCTCACCCGAGATATTCTTAATGGGTGGCTGCAATACTCATGTGTTTACAGCCTAGGATTGAGTGAGAGATCTGATAACTATGTATTGAGAGGGCCACTGCAACTCATTAATGCAGTATATTGTTATCACGATTAATGCAAAAATATACCAACTCATTCATTTATCTTATCAATATCTACTGAAAGATAATAAAACCCCACATGCATTCACTCACATGACACAAATGTTACCATGGTTCACCCCCTCCTGGGCTATGTGCACAAAGATCTGGCTCTTCGCTCTTTTATTATAGTATTTCTTCATTACAACACCGTGCACTTTACAACTCTTCTAAGTCGGGTAAGATCTATATGAGGCGGACGAGATCTCACCAGGCTCCTCAGCCTGCAATATAACCCTCAATATCTACCCTCCTCCTTCCTCTCTAGATCAACAACTTACAAAAGTAGGTTACACAACAAAATATTACATATCGACTCGCTACAACAATTCTCTCTATAATAATGAATAGTCTCTAACCTAAGACCTAGGTATCTCTATTTATACGTTTCCGGCTCTTCAAGCATTGCAATACATTACCAAAACCCTAAACCTACGGCCGTTAGGTATTCCATGCATACGCGTGTACTATTCTCCCTTCCAACTATCGCTTTCCTCGTGCATGACTTCTTTCCGCTTTGGCCTGCTTCCAACACAGATAAATGTCAAAATGCATTTAGAATTGTGTCCTTCTATGGCCTCTTTTACAATTGTTTCCTCTACCTCTGTTTTCACCTCTCGCATTGCTGCCCCTGCTAAAAAAACTCATTTTGAAGCAATATTTCAATCTAAATACAAAATCGTTTAACAATCCATTCACTAATACTCTACCTAAATAAAATCAAGATGTTGTCTCTATTATTCACAACAAAAGCATATGCAGTCCATCCATTGATACAATCCACCAAATACCGAATTTAATAATTAATTGCAAATGAACAAGGAATTACAAGGTTATTGGGAAGATGGGGGGCTTTGTAATGAATGAAAAATGATATCATGACGAGAAATAAAAAATGGAGATCCTTTCCCTTATAAAACAATGCCTTCATATTGAAACCTTCACTCAAACCATCATCCAAATCCTTTGAAAGAATTTATAATAATAGAACAAGGAAGTGAATTAAATGTTATTGGGAGAATGATGGGCATATAATGAGCGAAAAGTGATATCATGGACATGAATAAGATGGTTACTGTTCCATTAAATAAACTACCATCCATTAATTCTATAGTTCATAATAATATTCTTCGCTGGAAACATTTTTCCACTATTCACCAAGCCGATTTAGAAAGAAAGAATCCCCTTAACCAAATCTTATTTGAGCCACAACCATTTCTTTTATAACATTTCATCATACAACATCCATGAACTACAATTTTTAAACTGTTTAATATCAAATTCGAGGAAAATTCCAGAACTACCAACTTTCCTTTTCGACTCCTTTTCTTTTTTCAAAACCATAGATTTTCTTTAAAAATGGTAAATTGATCTATAAGAAACCAATAACAAAGCGTTTTGGCTTGACAATAATCATAACTAAAATATTTAAAATCGACCTGAAATACTGAAAGGAATCACAAGGACCTTTTGATGGTGTGTCAAAATTTTTGCTATAACCTCAAATCATTAGCAGCGAAACCAAAGTGGATTGAAAACCCCAGTGTGAGTTTAATAATAAAAAACTCATATTAACTTCATAATTCAATTGAATTCCTCGTGGATAAATAACACAGTGAGCCCACGATTTTGTGGTTTCGAATCATTGTTATGATTATTGGGGCAAGAAACAAGACTTCAAATTATTTACATGTTTGAATTCAATGGGAAACAAGGCCTGGAACGAAGAATAACAGTTGTGAGGTTTGTAGTGCATCCCATAAGCACATCGATAATAATTCCTTCCCAAAAATAGTTTCTTGGCAAACATCCAAGGCGACAAAACTTACCACATACAATTTTTCCAAGGTCTAGGTCTGGCTAGGGTTATATACAAAACCTTCATTTCCCTTTTCTTTTATAGAGAAAGTGAATACTTTACAAATTAGTCATAGAATCTGAGTGAACACAAACTTAATTGCTGTAAAAACCTTTGCCAACAGTAAAGAAAATACGACCACATTGCATTTTGCACAGTCAAAATGCAAACAATACACCGTAGACTTTGTATCAACAACATAAATATCATGTTTTCTCCAGGCACAACATAATTCATACCCTAACCCAAACACATAGTCGAGCTATATTTCTGGTTCGAGTTGTTGAAATGCCAAAAAGGAAAAACAAGGAAAACCCAAATCGAAATGCGACTTCGCACAATCGGAGTGTTTTAAAAGAAATGTTGTAAACTTTGGAGAACAAATACATTTTGTATGAAAAACCCTAGAGCCAACAAAACGATTTTAACTCGAGAAAAGTTTCAATTTAATGAATGAAGAGATAAAAGTTTCATACCAGTAAGAGTAATGCTGAAGAAACCACAAAACACAACTCCTTCAAGGGTCGAAAATGGTGGAGTTTCTATTTATCACAACTCCCACAAAAAATACCAAAAACATAGTAAAGGTGGTGTCCTCGAGATAGGGTAAGAACGATGTGCAATAAATCCACGTCGCTTCCCATCTCCCATTATTAAATGTCATCAACCATAGCATAATGAAGCGCGCTAGCTTCCATCAACCCTTTACACATATACCCGCTGTTTTGGCAAAGTTACTATACAAACTTCTAATATCAAAAGTCGAGTCCAAAACCAACAGAAGGATCCACAACATATATAATTTTCCAAAGAAATCCCATACCATATGATGACCCATTGTATAACATAAGTTTGCGTGTAATTCACGCTTAGTGTTAAAGTCTAGATGTAGCAAGGGAAAGAATGTTTAATGACATAAACATTTCTTTTCAAATCAAATTACAAACCAATCATCCATAAATTGCAATTAGAATGAGAGCTTTTCTTTTGTTCCCAATTGTGAAATTATTCTTTTAATGCAATAATAAGCGAAGCTTTGAGACCTTAACAAGAGGAGTCATTTTCTTTTATCCACCTATTTAGTATTAATAATATGTACGTATAAATGCATTCCAACTTATTTGCAAGTAAGGATCTCATGTTGCGTTTTTTTTTAAGGGTCAACACAATGTAAGTAACAATTGTCTTAAGGGATGTAGCCCACGAAAGGCATGTTGTCTCTCTAGTACTCCTAAAAGAGCGATGTAGATTTCTTTTTGTTTTAATATCATTGTCAATTCCAATGTTTGCATCTCTTGTCATTGATTAGGAGTTAGGGTTGGATTTTTCTGCAATTAATGGTGGTGGGTTTGAGTTCTAATCATAGTACTAGGTATTAATGAATTTAAAGAATACATTTCAACAATTATAAAATAATTTTATTTCTTTTTTATTCATGAAATTTAACAATTATTATAAAACAATTTTATTTCCTTTTTATTCATGGAATTTAACAATTATAAAAATCATAGTTTTCCCAATTTTTTTTTTTACCTTGAATTCGAAGACCTGTAGGAAAAAATACACAACTACTAGAAAGACTAAATGCTGGGATGATAGCCTCCCTCATCCTAGTTGCGATAATATTTAGGTTACCCTCTGCTCTAACATCTCACGGTTTTCAAAAGGAAATATAACAAAATGAGATAGATGTGGCCTCCCTTATTTAAAATTCATACACAAGAGAACACGTGCATGTTTAGGAATACATGTGCGTTCTGAAAATGGGTATGTATTCATTTGAGTGCTTACTTGGCATGTACATAAAATGGGCATGTATTCATTTGAGTGCATATTATCAAAGACTTCCCAGTAATCCTTCTCCTCCTTTCATTTAAAGCCAAGATTCGTTCCCCTCCTTTCATGTTTAATCATGCTAAATTAATTTGTTTGGCGTTTATGTTTGTTAACAAGGTGGTGTAGATTCTTCAATATCACTTCTCTGCAGTGGCGAATTAATGTATGAGATCTCTCGGATCTTCTTGTTTGTGAGACAAGGGACTTCTTCTGCTCAACTATTTAACTGGTAAAGTTTATAGAGATATACATATTCTATTTCTTCTGGATTTGAACTTGTGATCTCTTACCAGGAAACATAAATTCTTAATTCTTAATTCTATAACTAAATTCAATATTCAATGAACTATACAACATTTAATTCTTTTATACATTGACAAACATATTGACTAATAAAAATATGAAATCCTGAGTATTATAATATAAATGGTTGATATAACAGCTAGATTCAATGACCTATACAACATTTAATGCTGCGTTGCAGGTGGATATTGCTCGCAGATTTTCATATATTAACATTGTAACAGGTTTCATTAATGGTACACTGGATCTTGACGCGACTTGATGTCAATTTATTTTCATCCAATTGGATCTTGACGCGACTAGAGTAAGATCCAATTTATTTTCATCCTCTTTGACAGAGTATTCTTTGAAAGAAAGGATAATTTTGATGACTATCATAGGATCCAATCTGTTCCAGTTCTCAAACAGTATTTTGTTTCTAAAGTTCCAAATGCCCCAAAAGACCAGAAAATGGATGTGTCTTAATTTTAGAAATTGAAACAACCAGTGTTTCGGATTTTCTTCAATAGTAGAACACTTCCAATCACTATCAATGTTTAGAGTTTTTATAACTTCAGACCATATGTTTTGTGTTTTTGGGCAATCCACAAATAGGTGAGTAACAGTTTATTCATTCTTTAAGCAAAAGTTGTAGACCGAGGGTCCAATGCCTCCTCTTTTTTGGTAATTTACTCTAGTAAGGATACAGTCCTTAAGGCACATCCACATAAAACATATCATTTTGATTGGAATATTCAAAAATCTTATAGCTTTGTACCACCATTTCTTTTCTTCCAAATTGTTAAAAAATAGAATGGACTGATAAGCTAGTTTGGCAGTGACTGTACCTGTTGATCTATTTCAGGACCAAACCAGTTTATCATTTTCATTTTTGAGGCGGATGTCGCTGCTTCTTAAGAAAGAAACAAAGTTATCCCATTCGGTTTTGAGTGTTGTTGTAAAACCAAACTGATTGGACTCCATCCAATTTTGTAAGGTTCCTGTATCAATAGGAACAATTGCTTGTGCTAATGTATAGATGTTGGAACTATTTAAAACATGTATAAGAGGGAGTGAAAGCTTGTAGGTGTCGATGCAACCAATAATATCCCCCAATAGAGCCCCAGTTGTAATTATGAATTGTAAACATATTGGATAGGCTGGTGAGCCGAGTTATAATAAGCTAGGAGGCTTATGTGATGATTAGGCTAGAGAGCCTAGGATGCTAAGGCCAGGAGCCTATTTTGTATATGTAATTATGAAAAATCATTAATAAAATATAAACATCATTGCATGTAGACCGACCACAAATAAAGAGTGATGTGGGACTAAGCTTCCACAAGCTTGGGTAAGGGATGAGGCTAAGTGTATGGGCCTAGGGGCTAAGCTAGGGTGCTTACCTCTAAAGGGGATAATAATTAATTATTATTTCCTAAACGACTAAGGTGGATAATTAATCAAGTGTTGTCCTAAGTTCCTAGAAAAGGAACGTGTGCTAAGTGGAGTGCACGCGACTGTAGGAAGACATGTGTCAACCTGGGCACATGCAGTTATAGCTGGGAAATCCAACACTGTTGGAGAGGCTGTCCATTCTTCCATCTGCAGTCTGAACCCAAAACCTCCATGATCGACCTCTGCGTTGTTTCCTGGTCATGCACCCTGAAACCCGTGGGAAGAATCGACAGACTGATCCATGTCTCTGGGAGAAGTCTGAGTTATCCCGTGTGTATCCTGCGAAGTTCGAGTATCCTGTAATTGTTTGAGCCGTGTGGTGTCATAATTGTGGGCTGTTGTGGCCACGTAGTTTCTGGACTGAGTGTGGCTTGCTGTTGTCGTTTGTTCCTTACTGGACCTTTTTGTTTCCCTCACTGTTTTGGAACTGAGTTGAAGAAGCAGGTTGTCAGGCCTATGAGCAACATTCTCTCCAGGTGAGAGAGGTGGTTATGGATTGAAGAGGCAGGTTGTCAGGCATGTGAGCAACTCTCTCTAGGTGAGAGTTTGTTGGGAAGTGGTTTTCTCCTAGAGAGAGTCCAGCACCAGCTACATAGCTCTAAGAATTCTTGATCCGACATGTTGCCGAGACCTTGAGAAGGGAAGTGGAGCAACCGATGGACTGTGGAACAATGAAGGTGCATATTCTCGTGGTGGAAAAGGCATGTGGGGAATGAGAGTTCGTGAGTAGTGGGCGTAAGAAGGCTCCTGGAGAGAATCCTTCCAGTTGCACTGTGTAGTTTCCTGTAACCTTAGCCTAATCTAGGATTCCCTTGCCCTAGGTGGAGCTTAGTCCCAGGTCAGGGGTGACCCACTACTGACCATGATGAGCAACGTGGTTTATGGATGGGAGATTTGTGGAAGGTCTGCACGCAGTTGGTGGTCTTCTAATAAAATATAAGTACCTCTTTTATGTTCATTTACATGCTGTGTAATGGTACATATGTTGTAAATGATGAGTATTCCCTGTGTATGTTGTATATGTGGCATGTGTAGGCTTACTGTTATTTCCGCATTATTATGTTATATATATGTAGAATAGTCATTCTATGTTTATATGGATGTGTATGTTTTTCTGCAAGTATCTTTGTGTGGCATAGCCCAGTAGTTTAAGGCTGGAGCTATCACAAATCAGAGCAGTAAAAAACAACTTTAAGGTTGTGTTGGTAGCATTACCCGACTCATGATGGCCGAGGATGTTACAATATGGTATCAGAGCTAAGTAAAGCATCTGAGTAGTGGAATTGCTCGACGTGTTGGTGGCTGGGGATGTTACAAATTGATATCAGAGATAAATGTACAAGATAAGGTATTCCACAGGTAGCATTGCCTCGACGGTGGAGTTGTAGGCCAGGGGATGTTACAAATTGGCATCAGAGCCAAGGTTTCAACACTGAGCCTTGATGGGCCATGTTAGTGGAAGTTGAAGAGAAATTTTCGGAAAGAATTGTTGTTGAAGTAGACAAAATTCGAGTTCAGAGCCCAGGTTTCAACACTGAACCTGGATGGGCTGGATAAGTGGTCTTTGGACCCAAGGTTTCAAGTGGAAATTCTGTCTGGAGGAACCAATTCTGAACCTCTTTATGTTCCTGAGTGCCAAGAGGTTACTTTGGCCGTTACGAAGCTCAGGAGGTGTAGCGGTATTATAAAATCGCGACAAATGTGGTATTTGGCCATCGAGAGAGAGATCACAACACTTGTGGTGTTGGGGCTGTATGATCTCTTTGGAAAGAAGGGAATTCCTTTGCGACCGTTAGATCTGGAGAGGGTGTAGAAGGGTTAACCTAGAAGCCCTTGAACTTCGTGACTTCGGTGAAGTTAGGTGTAGAATAATAGAAATGTCGAAGCTCGAAGCTCTGAAGTCCTGAAGTGGACCTGCACCGTAGATCTAATGAAAATCCTTACTGTTAGATCTCACGACGGATCGTAATTTCAGAGTTCGACGATCGAGAGAAGAGAGATGTGCTGATGCACAAACTTCCGAAGCCTCGAAGTGGATCTACACCGTATATCTGTGGAGGAGAGCTCGACCGTTGGATCAAGCCAATGTTAAAAGGTCAAACACAGTAGTGAAGGGGAAAATCTCCTAAAGAGCCAAAGTAGTGAGTCATGATGATGTCACTTGGATTGACGTGGAAACATGGGTTGTGTGCCATGTATAAGTGGGTTCTGATCCCGTGGAATATTGAAATTCCATATGGAACGTGAAGTGTGACACCCATCTGATTGGGCCACGAGTCAACCGCTAGTATTCCACCACGTGACACAACGTATGAGCATGGTTAGTGGGACCCGAGGTTACATAACGAAGTTAAAGGTCAGAGGACCCACACTGGCGTTGATCACGATACATCAATATCGACGGCCAAGAGGCATTGCGGGGACCCAAGTTGCACGGGAATTAATTCTCCAAGATGGTCCCGCAATCCAAACCACGGTTTCACTGTGGGGTTACGTGTCAACGTCAAAATAATTTTGGGATGAAAGGCAGGTTACCCCAAACTACCGTTGCATGCCCCCGCAATTGGAAAACGTAAGTGATGTGATGTAATGATGTCACCAAAGGTGACATGGGAATGTTTGAAGATTAACGGTTTGGGATGTGCGGATGTGAAATCCTCCGAAGTTCCGAAGCTTCGAAGTTCTGGGACTTAGACGCCTGAGGTTCCATAGTGAGTTTCAGCCGTAATATGTTAGGTAGACGTGGACTGATGATCTGCCCTACTTCATGAGTTCGGTAATCCAGAACTTCGAGAGATTGTTGTGTGGTGCTTTGAAATCTTCCGAAGCTGAAGGCCTGAGTAAGCACCTAGTGATCTAGCGCTTGGTCATGGCTCATGATCACATGGATTGGGGATTGAGAGAAAGGGGCTAGTGCCCGAAAATTATTATAGAGAAAATAAGAGCTTGGAAAGAAATTTAAATCTGAACGTTTTCGTAAATTAGATTGGTTTATGAATGCTGTGGGATTTGTTAAGAAATGATGGCCTAATAAATTCTGGTTGACTGCACATTGTGTTTGCAGAGTTCAATGAGTGTCAGAAACAAATCAAATTTTCACAAAGCACTTAGGAGACACTCACAGAGTTGTTGAACACTCTGAAGGAAGACCTGTGCAAGTAGTGCACCAGGCCAACACTTGGACGAAGTGTTGAAATACAACCATGTGGAGGCTAGTCAAAGCGCAAGGAATGCATGTAGAGATGAACTTGTTTTATGTTCGAAAGATCAGGAGGATGAGCACATAACGTGCCAGGAGGGCACTAAAAAATATTTTGGAAGACGCAGAAGGGTATAATCCCTTGGGAGACTGAGAAAGTTTGAGAATCTTAGAGGAGATAGTGCAAAGGATGAATAAGAGTAGGACTTATCCCAAGTCCAGAAGCTCAGGAAGGATAGCATTTTCAGAAATGCAGACGAGACCCAAAGTCAAGGACTCGCTGAAGGATCAAAGGTCGAAGTCTTGACACTTATAAAATTTCCCATTTCGGGAGACAAAAGATCAGGAGGAGGAGCGAAAACTGTCGTCAGATCAACTGCAGAGGAAGAGATTTGGTCATCGAATTTCACGTCTAGATAGAAGGAACACACGTAAGAGGAGATTAGATCTATCCGTCAGATCTGAGCATGAGAACCAACAGTCGTTGGATCCCAAGGAAAGTGCACGAGACTTAACTCTTTTAAGGTGAACATGAGAGTGGACTCACGATGTCCCGAAATGATGAGAGTTGTTGATGTGAAGGAGGACACGCGACGCCAGATCTAGACTCTAGAAAAGAGGAGGGGGGGAAATTCTGAAGACTCGTAGAAGATCTCGATCATTGATTGAGGAGGGAGCTGAAGGACGGTCGATATGGTTGAGGAGGCCAAAGTACCAAAGTGGGAGAAAAACCTTCTATTGAGGATGACGCATGGCAGACGATCTGCCATTTCGGAGAAATCTCTCCGGAAGAAACAAGAGTTTGAGAACTAAAACTCCCGAAGGCCGGAATCGTGGAGAAAATCGTAGCCACACATTTGAAGTGATAGGTGTGAGAAGATATTCCACTTCAGAAGATAGCTACTGAAGAGGAAGAGAGAGTTTATATTTGAATATCCCGAAGGCCGAAAGGTCGGAATCAATCATAGCCATTGATTTGGAAGGGAGTTACGTGTTGATAGATTGCGAAGATCTGAGATCGTGCGTGAAAGGAAAAAAAGATCGTTGATTGGATAGTTGGCCAGAGGCAGGTAAAGAATAGACAAGAGTCGTTGATCAAGAGGTATTGCCAAGGAATTGGAGATCAATGGTCGAGTTGGATTGCGGGGCCAGAACTTGCTCGGATGTTAAAAATCTAAGAGCGGGCCGTAATTTATACCACAATTTTAACAAAGTGATACATGGCAGCTGGAGGTGAATTGTAGGGCGAAAATAGGGTTGGCCTAAAACCACTCTTACCCACGCCCGCAATCACAGTTTTCCATGAGGTCATATCCCAGGGCCATATGAAGGAAGGGGCTAATGAAAAAGGAGCTAGCGCCTGAAACTCGATATTTCGAAAGCACGCAGACATTGGGCGCGGGTATCACAGGACCTGCACCTAAAGGAGAAAATGGGGCCTATGTATAATTTTTTGGGTTCAATCATGAGCCCGAAGAGTCAGTTCGACTCAAAAGATTGAAATATCCTTTGATCGGGAGGTCAGCAGACCTCACTGAGGTGGGGGCACTGCGTCGAAAGTGCTCAGGGCAGGAATAATCATGCACAGTGATCATAGTGGGAACACAAGAAGATTCAGGAATGCGGGAAGAATTGTAGACTTATGGGATCAACAAGGAAAATTTTTATAGGGAGAAAGAAGTTGCTGCGTTTTTTGTGGCAACAAGTATGTTACGGTTTGTTGGGTCAGCCAGAGGAAAGAATGATTGCATGTTTTCAAGTGTTGTTGGTGAGGTTGTTGCATAAGGAGGGAAGCAACATAAAGCTGAAGTGTTGGTTATAAGTTTGATAAAATAAGAATGAAATCTTCTACTGCCATTAGACATTCAGGTAGTATAAAATTTATTAATGGCAGTCATGCAGGTATGAGTTTTTATTACTCTTTTTGCATGATCGTTGAAGGAATTTAGGTAAGAATTTCCTCAGGCATAGTTATTTTATAAAATCACATCATTTCACTATTGAGTGCATACCACTGGATGTGGTATAGGCTGGAGGCCTATATTAATTCAAATCTTTTAGCTTCTGAATGCACACACAGACATAGTAGAATGTCATGTTAATTTGGTTATGGGGTAATAACCAAAGAATTAAAAGATAATAACTTGTTATAGGAATGAATTCCACTAAGCTAGTCATGTATGAGACCAAGACATGGTTGGATATGACAAGGTATGGATATGTAAAGGTTATGAGCCACACAGATACTAAAATCTTCCTACCTTTAAGTAAAACTTGGATTGCAACCTTTTTGCTAACACTAATGAACACCACAAAATTATATTCTTGGTGTAGTGTTCGGGTCGAAAAGGAAGGCATCTAATTAATTGGGAATACAATGGGAAGTGTGTGGAGAATGTGTCAACACATTGGCCAAAATTTCAACTTATGGATGGTGAGATACCTGACTGAGATGAAGAGCATTATGTAATTCAATGCAAGGTGCACTGAATAAGTATGCACTGAGAATTACACTCATGCATAGTAAGAGATAGAATTGTGTACTAAATGCAATGGCTGAATGAGTTTTGTAAGTACATGCATATATATTATTGCATGGAAATAATGGTTACTAACAACTGAAATGTTGTTAACCCATGAAGTTGAGGACATTTCAGAGAGGTGTTAGACATTGCAACAGGAAAGTTGCAAGTCAAGTAGTCACATGAACATTGACTACATGAAATTTTCTTGTTCAGAGAAAGAAGTAACGAACTTACATATATTACTGTGAACATGCATATGCATAGAGTGATGAGTCGTTCTAGTTTATTAAATTGTTGGGTAATTGTGATTGAATTGCTAGGTGCAAGAAATTCTAATATTACTGCATAATATTTTGTACATATTGCAATTGAATTATGATATACAACAAATACTGACAATTTGTTGGCTGTATGCAAGATGAAGCATTACAAGAAAAATGGTATGCAGTTTGGTGCCTGTGGAAAACCACAAGGATGACTGCATTCATAATATGGAAACAACCAAGATGAATTATGAAATAGAATTTCATGTTTTGGGGAAAAAGTTGAATTTCATTTTGAACTAATTGGAGTTCCTAAATGAATTCTTTTATGTTTTCTCATGATAACTGCATGTGGGTGATGAATATGAGATGATGTTGATTAAAGTTAGAATGTTGACTACAAAGAGTAGCTTGAGGAAGATGTTGATTGGAAATATCTAAGGGCAGTTGGAACTCCGGGAGCCATGGTGCTCTGAGACTTCCTGAGCTGACCTGTTGTTGAAGCCCAAGGAAAGGAGGTGTAGCAGTCAATGGATTGTGTGACAGTGAAGGTGTACCCTCCTGGGGTGGGACAAACATGTGGGGGGATGAGAGACCATTGTTTGGAGTGCTGCTAAGGTTTGGTACCTTGGTCTAGAGCATGTTGATGTGGAAGGTCTTCTCAATCAAAAGATAAGTATCAATTCTTTATTTATTGTATGTTGTGTATCTTGTATACATGTTATAATGTTATTAGAATAGCCTGTATATACATATATATACATTTCATATATGTTCTAAGGTTGTTTCCGAATGAATAGGTGTAAGAGAAGAATGTTTATGTCTGTGGAGCCATAACCCTGCTACGAGTTATCAATAGTGAGATCTAAGGTTGGGTGGAACATTGTGGATCTACAACCAGTCGATGCTTTCAATGAGGTTTAATTGAAGCATGTAACAAAGAGAAATGAGCTGAATGATTTCCTGAAGCAACCCTATGTAATAAAGCAATTGAGTTTCACCTACAGAAGGAACACCAAAATTGGTGCTTGAAAGCAGAGCATCAGGTGGATAATGGGATTCCAATAGCTAAATCTTGGATATTTTTGAAGAAATTTGAATTATATATGCATAAACAAGTTGCATTGAGGATAGTGCAAAAATAAGGGGAGGGGATTGTAATATCCCCCGGTAGAGCCCCAATTGTAATTATGAATTGTAAATATATTGGATAGGATGGTGAGCTAAGTTATAATAAGCTAGGAGGCTTATGTGACGATTAGGCCAGAGAGCCTAGGATGTTAAAGCCAGGAACATGTTTTGTATATGTAATTATGCAAAATCATTAATAAAATACAAACATCACTACGTGTAGACCGACCACGAAGAAAGAGTGATGGGGGACTAAGCTTCCACAAGGTTAGGTAAGGGAGGAGGCTAAGTGTTTGGGTCTAGGGGATAAACTAGGGGGATTACCTCTAAAGGTTATAATAATTTATTATTATTTCCTAAAAGGATAAGGTGTACAATTGACCAAGTGTTGTCCTAAGTTCCTAGAAAAGCAACGTATGTTAAGTGGAGTACATGCGACTACAGGAAGACATGTGCCAACCTGGGTGCATGCAGTTATAGATGGGAAAGCCAACATTGTTGGAGAGCCTATCCATTCTTCCATTCACAGTCTGAACCCGAAACCTCCATGATCGACCTCTGCATTTTTTCCTGGTCACGCACCCTGAAACCCATGGGGAAAATCGAGAGACTAATCCATGTCTCTGGGAGAAGTCTGAGTTATCCCGTGTGTATCATGTGAAGTCCAAGTATCCCATAATTGTCTAAGCCGTGTGGTGTCATAACTGTGGGTTGTTGTGGCCACACAATTCCTAGATTGAGTGTGGCTTGCTGCCATCGTCTGTTCCTTACTGAACCTTGTTGTTTCTCTCACTGTGTTGGAACTGAGTTGAAGAAGCAGGTTGTCAGTCCTGTGAGCAACACTCTCTCCAAGTGAGAGAGGTGGTTGTGGGTTGAAGAGGTAGTTTGTTAGGCTTGTGAGAAACTCTCTTCAGGTGAGAGAGTTTGCTGGGAAGTGGTTTTCTCCTAGAGAGAGTCTAGCACCAACTACGAAGCTCTAAGAATTCCTGATCCAACCTGTTGTCGAGACCCTGAGAAGGGAAGTGGAGCAACCGATGGAATGTTGAACATTGAAGGTGCATATTCCTGGGGTGGAACATGCATGTGGGGAATGAGATTCCATGAGTACTGGGTGTAAGAAGTCTCCTGGAGAGAATCCTTCCAGTTGCACTGTGTAGTTTCCTATAACCTCAACCTAGTCTAGGATTCCCTTGCTTTAGGTGGAGATTAGTCCCAACTCGGGGGTGACCCACTTCTGAGTGTGATGAGCAACGTGGTCTATGGCTGGGAGGTTCGTGGAAGGTCTGCACATAGTTGGTGGTCTTCTAATAAAATATAAGTACCGTTTTTATGTTCCTTTACATGCTGTGTAATGGTACATATGTTGTAATTGATGAGTATTACCTGTGTATGTTGTATATGCTACATGTGTAGGCTTACTATTATTTCCGCATTATTATGTTATATACATGTAGAATAGTCATTCTATGTTTATATGGATGTGTATGTTTTTCTGCAAGTATCTTTGTGTGGCATAACCCAATAGTTTAAGGCTGGAGCTGTCACATATCAGAGCAATAAAAGACAACTTTAAGGTTGTGTTGTTAGCATTACCCGGACCATGATGGTCGGGGATGTTACAATATGGCATCAGAGATAAATAAAGCGTTTGATTAGTGGCATTGCTCAACTTGTTGGTGGCTGTGGATGTTACAAATTGGTATTGGAGCTAAATGTACAAGATAAGGTATTCCACAGGTAGCATTTTCCCGACGGTGGAGTTGTTGGCTGGGGGATGTTACAAAGTCAATAAAGGGATCATGACCTAAGACAAATCGATTCCTAGATCCTATCTCCCAAACCAACAATATTTTTATGATCGAAAGAGAGAGCATGAAGTTTTTCCAAATGATAGACGTGCCTTGATTTTTGTGATCGTCTATAAACAACCAAGAAATAGTATCTACACCCTTGAGATATTTTTTGCAGAGGATAGAATTCCAAAGACCTGTGCCAAATAATCCTCTCCAACAAGATTTTGCAGCGAGAGATTGAGAAAAGAAAGAAATGTGTTTTATGCCCCAACCTCCGAAATGTTTTGGTTGGCTATATTTTTCCATTTTGTGAGATGAAAACTAGTGCCTTTCTTACCTCTTTTCCAGGTGAATTTTGTGAGAAAAAGCTGGATTCTGTGGATCACAGAGGTATGTAATTTGACAAGGCTGAGCCTATAGACTAGAATTCTTTGTAGTACTGAATTGGATAAGGTGAGTCTACCTCCGAGAGAGCCATCGAAAGGTCCAATTCCCGATCCTCTTTTCGATCTTCTTGAGTAACCACAACCAATCGTTCACTCTGTAATTGTTTGTCTTAAGAAAAAAACCAAGATATTTCATAGCTTGTTCAAGGTTCTCAATCTTAATATTGAAAAATGAAGTCAAACCGTGCTTAAGGTTCAGATCGATATTTTTTACAAGAAAAATGGATTTGTGGCAGTTTATAACCATCCCTGTTGCAGCACAAAACTTGGAGAGGATGGATTTTAGTGTCATCCAATATTCGACCTTCCCATCTCCCAGAATGAGTACGTCATGAACGAAAAGGATATGTGAGATAAAAGTGCTTACTGCAACTTCAATTCCTTGGAAAGATCCAGAGGCCATGACTTGTGTCATCATTCTGCTAAAAACTTCGATAACTATCAGGAAGAGAAAAGGTGACAGTGGGCAACCTTGTTGTAGTCCCCGATGGCATTTAAAGAATTCATTTGGGACACCATTGACTAACACAATTGTTTTTACAGAGGTGATACAAATCATAATCCACTATGAAACACACCAATTTAAGCCAATCTGATTAAGAAGTAATATGAGGAATTGCCAATTGACATTGTCATAGGATTTTTTAAATATAGCTTTAAAATGATAGAGTTTTGTTTTTCCAGCTTAGCCGTATGGAGACACTCTTGAGTGATGCCAACAACATAAAAAATCAACCTATCCTTCAGAAAGCCAAATTGTTCAATGGGGATGAAATTGGCTAGTTTATCTTTGATTTGAGAAGCGATGTTAGAGATAACTTTGTAGGAGAAGTTGCAAAGAGCAATGGGCCTAAAGTCATTAAAATTGATTGGCTTGCTGATTTTAGGAATGAGAGCATAGAAAGTTGCATTTAGTGCCCCTGGGATATATCCTGTAGAGCGTGATTCTTCCACTGCCTTGAGTAAATCCACTCCCATGATATCAAAGAACTTGTGGAAAATTTCTTATGTCCAACCATCCAGACCAAGAATTTTCTCTTTAGGCATATTGCTAATAGTTTCTTGTAATTATGCAATTGGAACAAATTTTCCTATCTCCACATTGTCTTCATCATTAACGAAACATGGTACCGTCTTGAGAACATCGAGTTGGGTATCAATGTTTTCAGAATCAATAGCTCTTTATTGAGATTTGAAGTGTTTGTAATCCATATTTTTAAGCTCTGATTCTGTAGATATCATGTTCCCTTCTTCATCTGTCAGGTCCCAAATTGTGTTGTGAGTGCATCTCTGGGACACAAATTTGTGAAAGAAACTAGTGTTATTGTCTCCTTTCTCGATCCATATAGCCCAGCTCCTGAGTCTCCAAGTAGTTTCTTTAATGGATAAGATCTCATTCTTCCTTTGTGTGAGAGACTTTAGTGATTCCAAATCCTCTTGAACAAAGATTTGTGAAGGACACTTGGCAAAAAGATCAGTGATATGTTTTTCAATGGAGGGAAGGTCTGCACTCAGCTGTAGATTCTTAGAAGTATGCCATTTAATAACATATCTCTTCAAGTTTTTTAGTTTATCACAAAGGAGTAGTATTGAATAACTGTCGGACCAACTTCACATCTCTTCCCAGGTAGATCAGACTAAAGTAATGAAAACGAGATCAAAGATCCAAGAGCTATTATATTTGAAGGGGGAAGAATTATTCCGAGAAGGTCCATTAAATTGTAGACAGATCGAATGGTGATTAGAAAGGACTGGCTTGAGTGGATTTAATGATTAAAAACATGTGTTTTCTCCTAAGAAGTCACATATTCAAATCCATAGAGGATAGGGTATGTACACTTCCCATAAAATTATTACCATCATTATATATGTTGTATATTACATTAAGTGAATTTCTAGTTTCACTATTACTTACTAAATGTAAACTATTACTTAGTAAATGTAAATGTTAATAATATAGAGTATAAAGTTATATGTTACACACATGTTACTTATATTGGATTGAGATATCATGGCTATACTTGCATAATAAAGGAAACATTATTGGAGTTTCATAAATCTATTTTGGCTCCCATCTTTGAAGAGGTAGGGCATGTATTAGAAATTTTGATCATAAAATTTCATTTCAACTTAAAGTGAGTCGAGTAGATTCTTACAAAAATACCATATAATAAAAAAACAAAAAATGATACATGTTTATTTGGGACTTGATTTTCCACAGGAATTGGTATGTTTTCCTTGCTCAATGTGATTTTATTCTTGATTGTTCCTCCAATGATAAGGATATATCATTTTTTGTTGTTGGCCTTTTGAGAGATAGTTGTTTCCAATTGTTCCTTGCTAGGAGTGCCTTCAAATTCTATGTACTTTTTGGGTTTATCCCTTCTTTGGACCTTCCTTTGTGCAAATCATCCCTAAGGTTCCTATCCAACAAATATTCTTCACGATCTTCCTTAGAGGGAAAATATTCAACCATCATAGAGGCGATGGAAGAATGCTAAAAAATATTTACAATTTCTTTGAAGCTTCCAGAGGAAGAACTTTCTAGGGAATTTCACGATTTTATTCCTTGGTAGTGGCATGCGAGTCTAAGATCACATGGGAATATTGTCCCATATTTCCCTTGTTTATCATCTTCTTATCTCTCTTTTTACAATATAGAAAGTGGCCAAGGGATCCTGAGTCTTCACTTGGGGCTCGGGCTTTTCCTCTTCAACTAGGTGTTTGTTATGCCTTCATTGAACTTTGGGAATGTAGCCATTAGATGACCTAGATCTTTGTAAGAATCACAATAGAATGAAATGATCTCATTATGTTGTTTTTGATTCCATTGAAATCCTTCCTAATGTAGACACATTATGTCAGGTAACCCCTTACTCATATCTACCTTTACATAGATTTAGATGAGGGTGAGTGACGAAAGTTGGTGGACGAAAAAGTGACAAGGGGGTCAGTAGGAACACACACTCGTAGGAACGTGCAAGCGTTATTAATCCTATAGGTTTGGTAAGGACTGAACCTCCAACAAGCTTGCCACATAGGTTCGTTAGTAGGAATGTGCATGTGTTCATGCTGTGCCATTTTTTAAGGATCGTGAGTGCGTTTTGTGCTCATTTGCACACCACACTTCGTGAATTTCCTACATTGAGAAAACAAATATGAAAAATAAAGAAGGAGAAAATTCCAGAATCTTTCCACTGTGTCCATCACAAGAAATGTATGGTTGATTTTTTGTCATTTTCTTTCTTGTCTTTGCAAAAATACAAAAAAAATTAGTCGTAGCTTATGGATGTAAACCATAATGGCATTGAAAAATTATTAGCAAGGTTCACTACACATAATTAATACTTGAATGCAAATCTCTCAACAATTCACCAATCTTGTATAGGTTTTTTTCAAGTTCATTGCAAATATAACACAAAGATTTATTTTGTTTTACACAAAATTATGTTAATAATTTTGTTGGAATAAAATGACATTGTTGTTTATAATACCTTATTCATAAGTCTACTTATTAAATTGCAACATTTATTATAAAATGGAACCCGGTGACAATGTAAACCTCCCACCAACAGACCAAGGAGAGCACAACCCCAACCTACCACAACCACCCAATCTAAACAACGAAATTGTTGAGGGGTTGGCTACATTAAGAACACTTGTAGAACAATAAAGGGGCACTAGAGAACTAATCAAACTGTCCTTGGCTACTTCTTTGGATGTCATGTAAGATCCATTGCAAGTGCCCAAGGGGAATTGACTTCTATTTTTTAGTATAAAGAAAGTATGTTTGAGTACTACACAACTGGATTGGATAGAAATCGAGTTAGAGACTTGGATATTTCGAAACAACAAATATTGTCTATTTTTAGGGATCCTCGAAATGGAGAAGAACTACTTATGAAAAAAAAAATACATTTGTATCGGCTGGTGTATCCATCCACAAATTAGTCAAAACTGGATGGATATTTGGTATATGGTATTTGATAAACCTTCCTGCAATAATAGGGAGGTGCCCTTATATTTTTTGAGAAAACTATGCATTGAATTTATTTTGGGTTTGCATGTAAACTACTTTGACATGGGTGAGTTCCAGGGGGTGGGTCAAGGTTCCGCACATGACCAAGAGCATGCTAGGAATGATCCCATGTTAGGTCCTCGTCCCCCCAGGTGAAGGCCTGACCCACCTGCCCAACATATTCCTATTGTAGAGAGCTTACAACAGGTATAACAAGCTATTTTATCATTGACCCAGAGCCTAGTGCAACATGGCATATTTGTTTCACTATATTGGCAGGAGGTGCCTACCGATGACATTGATAGAGGGGTTAGAGCTTCACCCTGCACAACAAATTTTAGTGAAGAGAGGGCACATGGACATAATAGTCGTTCATGTGAACCTCACAGATGTTTGAACTGCAAACATACTTTCTATGGGACTATGGAGGCCAATGGACAAGATAGTTTCATGGAGGTTAGTATCTTAACCATCACGATGTTCTTAATTGTTATATATTTATTTTGTATTCTATGTATTTATATCAATATTTTATTGTATGTTGTTTTGCACTTGTTACTGTGTAGCATACCCTCTATGCCCATGGATGCATCAGTTCCTATCTCCACCATTGATACAACAGTAGATGCATCCTTCTCATTGGGCATACCCCATACACATGTATGTGTTACATTTGATAAATTCACCATAGTCATTTCTTTATTTTATGGTATCTTCAAATTTTTAATGTTCTTGTGTTTCTATAGGATGTGGGACCAGGCGATGTCAAAGAATGTCCATATGGGATGGAAAAGTCACCTGCATCACATGTATCATGTGTAGAGTTAAATATTGTTTAAATCTCAAATTTGTTGTGTTTATATTTTTGAATTTTACTATTAGGTACTGATAGTTCAATATTATTAATATGTATGCAAGCTATAGACATATTCACTAGTTATAGTACTACTGCACTCCCTGGGCACCTGAGATTTGCTTATTATTTAACTTACTCCAAGCCAAGGTATTTCTCATCACTTGTACAGCCTATGACGGTCCGTCGTTTCCCACCCCCAACATCTTTCTTATTCCATGCATCATCAGTGGATTCACCCGTAGGTCACCCATCTACACCACCTCTTCCATCACATCCATCCATAGTGGATGCACCCGTATGTCACACACCCCCACCCCCATTTCCATCATCCCCATCCATCGAGGTTTCCACAATAGAGGTTTCCTTGAAGCAGGTTGTACAACCAAACACTCCACCTACCAGAGAATCTCCATCGAGGCTCGAGATATTCACGGTGAGATAATGGGTTGATGATAATTTTTTATGTATTCTGAATTTAATTTTATGCATGTTTGTTTAATTTTCTTGATTTGATCCTTGTAACTGATGCAGGGTGGCATCACTAAGAGATTGGGGTCGCAGAGGAGGGTAACAACCTCATCATTGTTAATGGAATATGTGGTGAGTTGTCTCAGTTTAAATTGCAAAGTATCATTTTGTATGTCTTTTAATTCATTGAGAAAAAAAAATATAACAATGTTTTTTCTTTGAGTAGTCTCTAGAACGACAAAGCATGCCCAGGCCCTTAACCACTCGAGGTGCTTCTCAAGAAAGAGAAGAAACATAGATTTTTTAGGATGCTCTTGAGGGTGGTGAGGGTGTTAGTTTTCAATTATTAACTAATTACTGTCATTTTGTATATAGGCCACCATATGGTTGTTTTCCATGTTAGGGCACTTGTTTCCATTTTGTATAATGGGCACGAGGTGTCATTTTGTAAAAAATGTACAATTTAGATGATGTTGAATATATATATATATATATATGTGTGTGTGTGTGTGTGTGTGTGTGTGTGTGTGTGTGTGTGTGTGTGTGTGTGTGTGTGTGTGTGTGTGTGTGTGTAAAATTGGTCCGACCAAAAGTGTATTTATAAGATTTGGTGCCAACTGAAATGAAATGACAAGTCCCTTCATTTTTTTCTGGTTGACCAAATTCTCTCACCAACCTTTCGGCCAAATTCTCTCACCAACATTTAGAAAAATATATTTCGGCCGAATAAAACCTGAGAATTCCCTCCAGCTTACTTGAACTTTGGAGGTTGGGGATTCCTGCAAATACTCAGAATTTAGTTTCAGAATTGATACCAACATTTGAAAAATTGAATCTACTTTCAATGAATACAATTTGTTTTCATTTTCATTGTTTTTATCTAATTTTATTTAATTTTATAAAAAAATCATTGCATAGTATTTTCAGGTGACATTATGATTCAGTGAAATGGAATATCCATATCTCTAAAAATACACAGTGAAAAATTTAGAAAATTTTATATTTAAAATCCTTAAACTATTTTCTCCAAAAGGGTATTTTTAGATTTAGATTTTAAGTAAAAATTAAGATAGATACAAGGTGGGGGGAAACATGTGTTTAAAATATGAAACTTTTTTGGCTTGGTCAACTTAAAAAAATTATAGAAATTATAATATTCATACATTAGATTCAAAACTATAGCCATAAGAAAATGGAGTCTCTATAGATTGTTGCAGTATATTCCATTTTTCAAAAACAAAAGTTTAATAATAGATACATTGTTGGGGGGGAAATAACTCATTATCATTCCTTTCTTTTTTAAGGAATACACTGTGAAACAGTTGTCAAATTGACATATCAAATATCAATAAAAATAATTTAAAAAATAGTGAGTAGAAAGATAACAAACTTCTTCACAAGTTTGTTTTTCAATGTAAAATGAAATTCTAAATAAACAAAATACTTTTGTATACCAGAAGTTGAAGAACTTGTGAAAATACAGTTTTTTTTTTCTCATAAAACAAGCAAAATGGACACCCATCTTCATGATTTTACCCAAGATAAAGGCTCTCCTATTAGCACCTATTGAATGTAATTGAATATATATTTTGGGAAAGGTTATTTTGGCAAGTATTATTGATAGATCAAATTTGCGGCAGAAAAATCACCGCAAAAAAAGTATGGTAGAAAAATCGCGGTAGAAAAAGTGCGACAAAAAAATTGCGGCAGGAAAAATGCGACAGAAAAATTGTGGTAGCAGAATCGCGGCAACAGAACCGCGACAACATCATGGTTGGGGTCTATTTATGAGAGATATGACACATCTTGTTTGAGGTATTTTTTGTGAGCTAGGGTTTAGCTCTTGAAATGGTATTGGATGTTCAATATTGCTGCACATATCAGATTTGTTGAGGGATACAGTTGGTATTTTGTTGTTGGTATTTGACATATGGATATTGGTATTTTGGCTGTGATGCGTTGCTGAAGTTTTTGGTTTAGTTTGAGGCTACATAACAGTGAGGTTGTAACACATGGTTTGATGTAAGGGTTTATGGTATTTGTTTTATGGATAGAGTGATGAATTGTTAGATAACTTTTGATGGTTATATTGGTGTATGTCTTTGGTATATGGTTGAGGTACATGTTGGGTACATGGTTGAGACAACTAGTTGATGAGTTGGCACTTACATGAGGTGTATAGTTGATGATGTTGGTGCATTTTGATGAGTCATAGTTGATGTGTAGTTGATGCATGATTTGTACATACTTGGTACATGGTTGGAGGCACCTATTAGTAGTATTGTTGACACATCATTTATGGATGATGTAGCATACTTGTATTGGTATATTATTAGAAACACATATTGATCTTGGTGAGTCGATTTTATTTGTTTGATTAGATTGATGAGACATGTTGTTGTGATAGGTTGTTTGGAAAGGTTGTCGTGGCACGTTATTTGTATAGGTTTGGTGCATGGTTGATGCACTTGTTGATGGTACAGGTTGACGTACAAGTTGATGCATGGTACATGTTGGTTCATGTTGTTGGTATAGGTTGTTTGGTTTAGGTTGATTGGTACACATTGTTACAGGTTGACAGTGAGAGGTTGATAGTGGCAGTGGTTGATTCAGTGACAGTGAGAGGTTGTCTACATTTGACATTTATATTTCAGAGTGGTTGGACGCAAGGATAGGTGGGTTTAGCCACATTCCGGTTGTAGCCGAAGAACATAGGGGGTTGTAGCCTCCTAGTTGTAGCCAAAGAATTAGGGAGTTAGAGCTTCCGTCAAGTTGTAGCCTGAAAATAGGGGGTTGGAGCCTCCTTCTAGATGCAGCTAGAAAACAAAGGAAGTTGGTGATTCCTTGAATGTAATTCTTGACATATAAGAAAATCATTCCGTAGTTTTCTCCCGCATTAGGTTTCCACGTAAATATTTTTGTACTATGCATTGTGTGGATGTGTTTGTTATTATTTATTATGAACTGGTGAATGCTAAGGCTTATGATACAATAATATATTGATTATGAACAAGTAAACATGGTTGAATAAGTAAAAGAATATACTTTGTGGTTTAAAGGATTTATAATTGGTATAATTTCTCATTACTGATTCACCCCCCCTCTCAGTAATCCAACACTATCCTTATGGTCTAGTCTCATTATACTATTGTTCCATAATTTATTTTGGATTGCATGAAAAAAAACATAACTTCAAGGCCTTATTGATTCATGCCATGCCATGCCATGCTATGTGTTACCATGCCTTTCTTTGCCATGCTATGCCATGCCTTTCTATGCCTTATATTGCCTTTCCATGGCATTCCATGCCATGCCTTGGATTGCCATTCTGTGCCATGCCATGCCATGCCATGCCTTGCTAAGCCATGTCATGGCAAGCCTTGCCTTTCCATGACATTCCATTGCATGCCTTACCTTGTCATTCCATTGCCATTCCATGCCATTTCCATGACTTGCCAAGCCATGCCATGGAATTCCATTTCCATGCCATGCAATTTCCATGCCATGCCATTGCCTCGCCATGCCATGCCATGCCTTTCCTTTCCATGCCATACCATGCCATTCATTCCCTTGACATGACTTGCCTTGCTATGCCATGACTTGCTATACCATGCCATGCCTTTCCTTGCCATGCCATGCCTTGCCTTGCCATGCCATGTATTTCCTTTCCATGCCTTGGATTTCCTTTCCACACCATGCCTTTCCTTGCCAATCCATGTCTTTCTTTTCCATTCCATGCCATGCCATGCCTTGCATTACCTTTCCTTTCCATGCCATGCCATGCCTTGCCTTGCCTTGCCAAGCCATGCCTTTCATTTCCTTTCCATCCCATGCCATGCCTTGCCTTGCCTTTCCATGCCATACCATGCCATGCATTTACTTTCCATACCATGCCTTGCCTTTCCTAACCACAATTAATCTAAAATTTACTTTCATTATGATATTCATAAAACTAATTGTTTGTAAAAATATAGTTATTTTCATTGTTAGAGAGAACTTGTTTTGAAGTTAATTTAATAAAAAATCCATGGCATTCATGTATCATATCTTTTTTTTTCCTTAAAAAAATAATGCTTGTACTAAATCAACAAGTTTAATACCTAAAAATTACAATCAAAGGATTCATTAAGCATGTAATTCTACAACTTGTTATCCCATCTATCTTAGATAAAAATACTTGCATGAAAATTTCAATGTCATAACATAAACTCTCTTTATTCATATATCTAAGGTATCTTCATAGTTGTGAAACATGCATTATCATAATTAATAATATTTACCTAGATCTAGACCTTGCCTTGCTATGTCTAGATTTTCTTAGCCTTGTCATGTCTTTCCTTGCTTTGCCTTTCCTTGCATTTCCATATTTAGACTTAGACCTATACCAAGATATTACCTTGTCATGCCTTTCCTTGTCATGCCTTTTCTTTCCATGGTCTATTCATGGTATAGGTCATGGTCTATGTCATGGTACATGTCTACGTCATGGTCTATGTCATGGTCATGGTTTAGGTCTAGGTCTATTTCCAACATGTCCCTGAATGGATTGAGGATGTGAGTTGCAAAATGAAATACAAATCAAACTAGGACTTGGATGGATGAATCGTCGGTTGCATTGAATCTGGGGCACCAAGTTTTAGCTAGTGGGGATCCTCTACTATCATTCCATTTCGTAGACAATCATTTTTTGGAGGTTTTCCAACACTAGGGTTTTTCTCAATGAGGCATAGTGCAATTTCTGAGGAAAGGAGTGGATCAATAAGGCCTTGAAGTTATGTTTTTTTCCATGCAATCCAAAAGAAATTATGGACCGATATTAAACTGAGACTACACCTTAAGTATGGAACATAAATCTATTTAGTGACTTCTCTTTCTATGTAAATCCTATTAATTAAGTGGATGATTTTATGAATGATGTAAATCCTGTTGAAACTTGTCATATTTCTGAAGTTAAGTGGATGATTTTATGGTTAGGAATTCATGGATGATCATTTATTTACCTAGTAAGTGATCTTTCTAAGTCATTGATGGTTATTTCTTGAATGTATTAAATAAATGTTTTTATCAAAGTGGTGATTGTGCATGTTATCTTGTATTCTTCTTGCATTAACCTTGTCTTTAAACCCTTAAGGAAAGGAATGGCATGGCATGGAAAGGCATGACATGGCATGGAAAGGCAAGACAATGCATGGAATGGAATGGAAAGACAATGCGAGGCATGACATGGCATGGCATGGAAAGGAAATACAAGGCATGACATGGAAATGCATGGCATGGCATGGCATGACAAGGAAAGACAATGCATGGCATGGCATGGAAAGGCAAGGCAAGGCAAGGCAAGTCATGGAAATGCATGAAATGGAAATGAATGACATGACATGGCATGGAAAGTGAAGGAAATGAAAGGAATGGAAAATGAAGGCAATGCAAGACATGGCATGACATGGTAGGGAAAGGAAAGTCATGGAATGGAAAGGAATGGAAAGACAAGGCATGGCATGGAAAGGAAAGGCAAGGCATGGAAAGGCAAGGAAAGGAAATACAATGTGTTGGGCAAACATTTTTTAATATAATTTTGGAGAAAAACCTAAGTATAAAGAAAGGGAAAAGCAGGATTAAAGTGAAAAAAGGAAGAAAGGGCATAGAAGGAAGAAATTGCACAGAAGGAATGAAGCACGTTGAAGGGAACAAAAGTATATGGACATTGCACAGACAGAAGGATAAAGAAAGAAAGCGAGAGAAGGAAGTGCAAAATGACGACAATGCAACTTTCCCGAAATAGAAGAACAACAAAAAAATGTATAAAGAACAAGGAGTAAAAGAAGAAAAACAATCAGTTAACTGAAGTTGACCATGCCATGCATTATAATGGGTTATTTTGGGATAGATAATAATAGGTTTTTAAGCCCTAGATTTTGGGTATAAATATGTAACAGGATTGTGACATTAGTGTGTGTAGAAGGGAATCAATGTTATGAAAATATCATGAATGTAGTAGACAATTAGTAAGAAATAAGATGAATAAATGAGTTTAGAGAGGATATTGCATCTTAGGGTTTTTACTTGTCTATATGCGTTTATGAATGATGATATACTTTGTAGAATGGAGTTAGTCTATGGATTGATTATGTTGGAATGTTCATTTATTGATGTGATAATATAGGTAATAATCAAGAACATACTTAAGATAGAGGATAAAGACCAATGATTCACACCTCTGCCTCCCTTTCCCTTATTACTGCAAAAACCTAGTTCTTGCAGTCCGAATAGATACCTCAGGTGAGACTTCATCTGCGCAAGAAGGTGATGACGAAAGGGTGGTGTATTGAGGTTTTTTTGGTCACATTTAAACCAAACCTTGGGTCTTAAAACCCGTGCATAGAGCAGTTTTATCCCAACAAATGGTTCTGTTTCCGGGACCGAGAAATTGTGATTAAGGGAATGTTTTGGAGGCCAAATAAGAAGGAAATAAAAGACTGGTTGGAATGAAAAGAATAGGAATTCATGCAACAAGAGAACATGAACCCTCAGATGAGTGAAAATAAATGGATGCAAAAGTATGTGCTCACAAGCTTGCATGAAATTTTCTTTGGCAAATTCCCAGAAATTTTGACAGAGTCGCTAGAAAGATTGGTTGAGAAGAAAAAAAGGTTTGGTGCTACAACAACAAATAATTGGAATCCTGACTTGATAAAGTAGCCGAATTCGGTAAGTAACCCAACTAATCGAGTAGTTTATTTTTGGTTAGATAGTGTATGAGGGGGTTATATTACATAATTTGCAGTAGATTACATTCAATCATACAATGTTGCAGAAATAAATGTTTTCAAAGGATCGTGCGATAGGTTCTTGAAATCATTAAATACGTAGATATAGATTTTTTTATGTGAAAACCATGTGATGATTATGAAGTACGACGACTAAAGGGGATTCACGCACTTAGGGGGAGCTGAAGGATGACAGGGTAATCGTTTGAGAGAAGGAAGCAATGAACGAGGAAGGAAGAGACTGAGGATGAAAGAAAGAAGCATACCATAGGAAGAGTATGAATTCAGATAATTGTGCAAAGGAAGAATGCATAAGAGGCAAAATACTGGGGTTGGGAGAGAAGAGAAACAAAGTGAGCCAAAAGAAAGTGAACATTGCACACAAATTCAAATAATGGAGATACCATATGGAGGAGGAAAAAAAGAAGAGTCTCAGTCCAGTCTAGTAATAGAGGAACCCAAAAGTCCTACTCAGACATGATCTCGTGTTGAATCCATGACTCCGTGTGCATCACCACAGTCAGAGATAAAAATTCAAGACTTGTCAAAAACTATCATTCTTAGTCGAGGATTAGAGAGTAGTAGTAGTCAGAATAGTGAGAGTAGTATGCATAACCAAAATTGGAGTCCATCAACATCACCGAGAGGAGGGAATACAAAAACCAACATGTCGGGAATAGACAATACACTTATACTTCCTAAATTAAAGGGAGTAGGATCAGAGGATTAAAAAAAAACATGTGTTTTTCTGCGAAATAGTTTGGGCCACTAAAAACATGCAAGTGATGTTGTAAAAATTGCATAGCTAGAAAAAACATTTAGAGGTCGTGTGCTAGTATGGTATATGAAGTTACAGAGAATTACACCTATGAGACATGCTAGGACCTTGGTAGAGATAAAGAAAGTGCTATTAAAGGAGTTCAAAAAGCCAAAGTCAGAGTCATAGTACATCACTAAACTAAAAGAGATCAAACAGTTCCAAACATACTATGTATGGGATTTTGATAAGTGCTTTAAGGATGTAATGGGAAGACTGACGTTCCAAATTACAGATCAACAACATCAAGAGTGGTTTATTAATGAACGTATACCACATATTTGGAGGGCCCTGGGTCAATAGAAGGTTACATCTCATCCTGAGGCACTAGATATTTCAATGAAACTAGAAGCATCACCGACATGAGACATGGAAGGAATGAAATAGGTTTAGACACAGTTGGATGCATTAACAATCCAGTTGGCCGAGCTCACCAAGGGAAGGGAAAAATGAGAACAAGTTTTGTGTACGAAGTGTAGGTAAAAAATTCATCACAAGGACGAATGCCCATCATTTGCGCAGTATTTGGAAGTTGGAGCGTTGAATCCACTACCTGGAGGAGGATACTACGAGATATGTAAGAAATGGGTCCACCATCCCACTAAGTGTCCATTACTCCAGAAATATAAGAGTACCCCAAAGAATTTGTTTTGCAATTTTCGCAAGTCGATAGGGCATCAAGGGAAGGACCGTCACATGTTCGACCTACTAAGAGAGAACACATCGGATATATATAGGATCTAGGAAGAGAATACCAGGAATAACGTGCAATATAATGACCAATAAGGTTTTAATAAGGGGAACAAAGAAAATTTTGGAAGAGGCCAAGATAGAGGGAATTTTGGTAGAGGAGGATGAGGCCCAATTATCTGTTATAACTGTAATCACCTTGGACACTTGGCTTGGGATTGACAGAACCCGTGTACCACTTGCACATATTGTAAATCACTGGATTACGCAACATAGAAATTTCCCAAACTAGTTTTGAAATGGAAGGATAAGGGAAACCCAAACCAGAATCAACATCAGAATAAAAATGTGTAGATGATATCAGTCAAAAGATGCAGTAAAGGACCAAAAATTGCAGTTGTTACTTGTGGAGGAGCTCAGACAGGCATATATATGACAAATCAAGGAAACTAATTAGAGAAATGGGTAAGAAGTTCAACGGGGCCTATGACAACATTCAACCCACAATAGGAAAAAGAGACATATCAGAGCGCAAGAAAGGAAATTCTTGAACCACATGGGGAAGCGTCAACATCATCACTACCTCATGTAGAAGACCCAACGATACTTGAAAAGTCAAGTGTGCAAGTAAGTACACTAACCGAATTCTTAAAGAGTTGTGTAGAAATGATGAAGGATATAAATGCTCTCAGTATATTATATAACATGATTGATCACCGTGCAAAAGGAAGGGACACCCCTGTCACATAGCGAATGGTAAATCGTGTATTTAGGAGGAAGAGAACCAATGGGGAATTCAGGTTTAATGTGAATATTGGGGAATATGATGTGGATAATGTTATTATAGACTTAGGATCGGATGTGAATTTACTACCTAAGGAGACATGGGAGATGATGGGAGAACCTAAGCTAATGTGGTCCCCTATTTAGTTAAGGATTGTGAATCAACATAATATAGTCCTGATTGGGCGACTAACGTGAGTACCTATGAACATATATGGGGTGCACAATATGGAAGACTTTGAAGTTATTGATATCGTAGACGATAATAAACCATATCTAACTTTAATGGGATTGGAATGGGAGGTTGATAACTATGAAATTATTAACTTGAAAATAAGGGAGATGATCTTTGAGGTTGGGGATCTAAAGGTTACTGCACCTTTTGACCCATTAGAAGGGAATATATACACAGAGTTAGTAAGAGAAAATGACATGGACAATTTATATAATGTGACTGTGTGGATGGAGGATTATGTCAACCCAACAATGGATGGCATGCTCAGTTGGAGAAGTATTAGTTCGTGCAGACCAGATTCATAAGTTGTTCTAGAGAATTGGTAGCAGAGGATGCATGAAATATCAACTAGATGATGTGCACGTATAAACCAATCCTTGCGATGGATTGGAATAGAGATATGTGACCTACCCAGGTACAATGGAATAACTGAGATTGATATGTTTATAAAATCATTTGAGTTATAGGTACTTGAACAACAGAGGCTTTTGGCACTAGATGCCATCTTAAAAACAACCCCAACTAGATGGTGGGCCGCGCACATAAAGGGTATGAAGGATTGGGAACAATGTAGTAGACTTATGAAGATACACTTTGGGCCCAAGGAAGCAGAAGGTGCGAAGAAATACACAGGAGAGGGAGACCCAGTGAGTCACATAAATAGATGTAGATCTTTATGGTGCTAAAAATCAGAGACAAAGTGGACGCACCGATTCATACACACATTAGATACAATCATGAGGATTTGGTATTTAGAATTGGAGATGCACAAGGAGACAACATAATGGAAAGGATTGGTCCAGAGATTCGAAATTACATTTTCATTTGAACATGAATCCCCCTCCATACATGCAACACTACAGGTCATCTGAAAAAAGATCTTCTCAAAGGTAGAATCGATGGAAGAAGTACCCTTAGGCAGTGTGCACAAAGCCAAATTGACGGTCCAAAATCTATTAGAATGATATAGTGTTACATATGAGGAATACGAGGAAGAATATATTAGGAATGTGCAGGTACTAGAAACAAAAGTAACACACGCAGTAGAAGGGACATAGATGGTATCCGTCGCATACAAACAACCTATAAAGACAAAGAAAGTCAACATTGGGACAACGAAGAATCCTAAGTTTGCGCAGATAGGAGACTATTGGAACGATGAGACAATTGAGAAGGTGGTAGAATTATTACGTGAATATCATGACTTATTTCCAACCACATTCTCCAAGATGAAAGGGATAACATGCGATTTAGGGGAGATGAAGATTCCACTGAAACCTGGAGCCAAGACAATACGACAGAGACCCTACAGATTGAATCCGAGGTACAAGGAAAAGGCGAATGATGAAATAGACAGGATGCTAGACATAGGAATTATTGAACTATTAGAATATTATGAGTGGATTATCCCAATGGTGGTGCAAGACAAGAAGACCAAAGGAATTAAGATCTGCGTGAATCTAAGGAAGATGAATGATGCATGCTTACATGACCCATTTCCAACACCATGTATTGGAGAACATAGGAGGTCAAGAAATGTATTCGTTTATAGATGGATTCTCGGGATACCATCAGATAAAAATTGTGTAGAAGGATAGACACAAAACCACATTTGCGAAAGAATGGGGCAGTTATCAGTACACAATGATGCCATTTGGATTGAAGAATGTCCCTGTGGTAATTTCTAGAGTGGTAGTGGCAACATTTAAGGAGTTCATCCATAAATTTTTGGAATTTTATTTAGTTGATTGGATGGTGTTAACTTTACTGCAAGATCATATATAAGTACTTTGTCTTATGTTAGATTGATGCAGACAATGTTAGATTTATTTGAACTTGAAGAAATGTATCTTTTTTGCTCCATTTGGAATTCTACAAGGACATGTAGTATGCAAGCAAGGCCTATTGGTTGACCCAACCAAGATCACAGTTATTCTGGAATTGGCATCACTGACATCAGTCAGATAGATAAGAGAAACTTTGATCCATACATGCTATTACATGAAGTTGATCAAATAATATGCACAGATTAAAACACCCATGGATAATTTACTGAATAAGGAAGCCAAGTTCCAATGGAATGAGGATTTCCAGAAGGGTCTGGACACGTTAAAAAAAAGACTGGTCACCGCATTCATTTTAATATTTCCAGACTGGAACAAGGAATTCCATGTCCATGTTGATGCATCATCCAATGCACTGGGCACAATACTCTCACAACCAAGAGAAGGATACATTGACCATTCGATTGCATTTGAAAGTAGGAAGCTATCTCTATCGGAAAAAAAATATACCACTATAGAACGAGAAGGCTTGTCCATGGTCTATGCGCTCCAAAAGTTTATAAATTACTTACTTGGGTCTCATTTCAAGATGTATACAGATCATTCTGCATTAAAGTAATTAGTCATTAAGCTTGTTTTAGGAGGAAGAATCTGCAGATGGTTGTTACTATTTCAGAAATATGACTTTGAGGTCATAGTAAAACCTTGAAGTTGAATGCAGGACCTGATCATCTCTTGCGCATACTAACAAGAGAGACATTAGGTAATTTAGATGATAGTTTCCCAGATGTGCAGTTATTTGTAGTTGGAATGGTGGATGATTACTTAGCGTACATTGTGGAGTTTCTAAATATAGGTGCATCCCCCTCCGATATGACCATTGCACATAACAAACAATTGGTAGTGAAATCAATAGACTATCAGTCGATTGTAGGGAACTTGTATAAGCTAGGGGTAGATGGAATCTTGAAGAGGTGTGTATTGGCACATGAAAGGTCGGATATACTGGAAGAAGTGCACAATGGGATTGTTGGAGGATATTATGCACGAAAATCAACAACACAAGAGATTTTATGTAGAGGGATTTGGTGGCCCACATTTTACAAGGATACGAAGGAGTATTGTCAATCCTGTGATGTCTGCCAATGAGTGGGTAAAAAATCTAGACATGATGAAATTCCATTAAATCCACAAGTTACATTGAAAGAATTCGATAAGAGGGCCATTGACTTTATAGGTCCAATCACCCCACATGAAAGGAGATCAACAACACGATACATCATTATTGTGATAGAGTATGTAACTAGGTGGGTGGAAGTAGCACCGGTTCTTGATTGCACTGTTGATACTACTACATGGTTTCTATTTGAGAATGTAGTCACCAGGTTTGGCTTTCCATGCATATTACTTAGTGATCAAGGTACACATTTTCTGAAACAACAATTACCACACTAAATGAGTAATTTCATATTCATCGTCAGAAGAGTACACCATATCACCCTCATGATAATGGCATAGTGGAAGCGTTTAATAAGATTTTGGAGAATTGTTTGACAAATATCTACAATGTTGGAAGAGATGATTGGGACTTGCACATCCCCGCAGTACTATGGGCATACAAAACTACCAACAAGAAGCTAACAAGGAAGTCACATTTTCGGTTAGTCCATGGACATGAAGCAATGATGCCAATGGAGTTCATTGTTCCTAGTTTACTCATTTCAACCATCATTGAGCTCTTAGACATGGGTTCAATATAGGTGATATTGGTGCAGCTAGTCCAGCTTGAGAAGGACCGGTTTCTAGCAGGATTCCATTAGTAGGTGCAGAAATCTAGAGAGAAGGCATGCAACGATTGACACATTAAAACCAAGAAATTCCAAGTCGGAAAATTGGTACTACTTTATGAAAAAAAGTGTCTACAACACCCAGGGAAGTTTTGCATGCACTGTTTAGGTCCCTATGTGATACAACAAATAATTGAGATAGGTGTTGCACGGTTGGGAACCTTGGATGGACAGGTCTTGGAAGGAATGGTGAACGTAAGTCGACTTAAAATCTATAGAGACAGTGGACCATCATCACAGTGATCTAGGCTGCACCAAAACCACTGTATTATAGTAACTGTACCATAGTAGCAAGAAAAAAAAGAAAAACACAATAAAAAGTAGAAAATAAAAATAAAAATAAAAAGGTAGTGATAGGAGAAAGAAAAAGAGTGAGTGAAATCTCAAGGTATCAGAATTTGCGCAAATGGACTGATCATCTCACACAAAGTGAACACTATGCTAATTTCAATGAGAAGATATGGATAGGACCGAATGTGACAGAGAAACACATTACCGTGCAGGTTGGCACATAAATACCGTTAAACACATTCAAGCACATAAAATATAGTTGGAAGGCTGGCGTGATGGGTCATAAAATCATCGTATAAGAAGTAAATTTGAAAAGATGCAAGAAACCACGATCGATCGACGGTACGAGGGATAAATCACCTCAAGGATTGTATAATTAAGATGCAATGATGGAACAACTCATCAAATCCGGTGGTGGGTGGGACGATTTAGTTAACATAGGATGGGACGAGTATGGTTGACATGAAATCACAAGAGCATAAGAAAATTGATTAGGCATAACCAAATCTACATACCACTGTGGGAAAATCAGAACGATCCAGTGAGAACCGAGCCAAGCTAGAACTAGAAAAACTTGCATATGGTGACAATTCAAGAAGCGATCACTCTATATGAATGGGGAAAGATCCTTTAGCGATACCATCGGTCCCTCGGGGGCTGAGTAGGGCAGGGGATATGTTGGGAAATCCTACCAACTTGAATTTTATGGACCATGACATTATCGATGAATAAACATTTCAGGAGCTAGCTAAGGACCAATACTCCTATGCTGAGCACATACTGGATGCAGGGACTCGCATTGCTTCTAACATAAGGTTACACAAAGATCGACCTGGAGCCAATATCATGTTTGGGGGGTATGAACACTACATGATAGTAAAAGAGAAGAAAACGAATCAGGATCCCGCTGAAAGAGAGGTTTCTTGGAAATTGGCCTCGTATACAACGCACAAGTTAAACCTGAAGAATTTACCAAAGGTCGTAGGTGAAAAGGAGGATGGTGTAGTCCTCAAACAACCTCATCTGAGTATCACTAGAGAAGATGATTACAAGAAGAGGAGGATTAACCATTATTTTGTCTCCAAGCAACGGTGTTGCCTCCCTAAGAAACACAACCCATGATGTCGATGTCTGGACATAGGCCGCCATCAGGCGGGAAGAGGCCTTCAAGAGGGAAAAGGTCAACCCTCTAAGGAATATTGCGAAGAAGCATTAGGAACCAAAGGAACAAGCCCAACTATAAGTCATAAGCAAGACACAGATGACCCAAGAAGTAACCAAAAAAGTTAGTGAACCAAGGTTACGGAGGTGGAAGCGGCTAAGGCTACTGCAAAACAATTCATTGCAGAGTGGAAGAACATGCAACATGCCTGAGTGTCTCAGGACGAGCTACATGGGAGTGTTGGGGGCTTGTTGGAAAAGCAATTTTGAATATAATTTTGGAGAAAAATCTAAGGAAGGAAGAAAGGGTGCAGAAGGAAGAAAGGGCACAGATGGAGGAAATCACGTAGAAGGAAGGAAGCATACAGAAGGGAACATAAGGACCAAGACAATGCACAAAAAGAAGGATAAAGCAAGCGAGCGAGAGAATAAATCACAAAAGGAGGACATTGCGACTTTCCAGAAATAGAAGAACATAATAAAATATGTATAAAGAACGAGGAGTAAAAGAAGGAAAACAACCAATTAACTAAAGTTGGCTATGCCATGCATTGTAATGGGTTATTTCGGGATATATAATAATAATATTTTAATCCCTATATTTTGGGTATAAATATGTAACAAGATTGGGAGATTAGTGTGCGTAGAAGAGAATCAATGTTACGAAAAGATCATGAATGTAATAGACAACTAGTAAGAAAGAAGATGAATAAAGAAGGATTTTAGGGAGGATATTGTGTCTTAGGGTTTTTACTTGTCTGTATGTGTTTATGAATGATGATATACTATGAATGGAGTTAGTATATGGATTTATTATTCTACAATGTTCATGTATGGTTGTGATAATCTAGGTAATAATCAAGAACATACTTAAGCTAGAGGATAAGGAACAATGGTTTGCACCTCCACCTCCCTTTCCCTTACTACTGCAAAAACCTGGTTCTTGTAATCCTAATAGATACCTTAGGTGATATTTCATCTACACAAGTAGGTGATGTCGAAATGGCCAATGTCTTGAGGGTTTGTTGGTCATAGTTTAATCAAACCTTGGGTCTTACAACTTGTGCGCAGACAAGTTTTAGCGCAACACAATGTAAGGCATGGTATGGCAAGGAAAGACATGGCCTGGCAAGGCAAGGCATGGAAAGGAATGGAATGGAATGAAAAGAGAAGGTAATTCATGGAATGGAATGGAAAGTCAAGGCATGGAAATGCATGGCATGACAAGGCATGGAAATGCAAGGAATGCCATGACATGGCATGGAAATGCCTGACATGGCAAGGCAAGGAATCGAAGGCAAGAAAATGCAAGACATGGCATAACATGGCATGGGAAGGTAATGAAAGTGTTAGGAACCTAACCCCTCATGTAGGTAGAACAATATATTATGATGTAATAAAGGTCAATATTAATAAGGCCTTGCAATAAGGTAGAATAAGTCGAATGTAAGAAGACCTAATACAAGCTTCTACTTCTAGAAGGATCTTCCTCTAGATGATTCTTTTGATAGACATATTTAGTATAAATAGGAGTTGAGGGTATGAGAACCCTAGCTTGGATATTATTGTAATAGAGATATGCTCAACTGGAGGTTGCTCCCTCAAAGAGGCAAGTGAACATTGCTCTTAGAATCAAAGTGCTCTTTATGGTGTTATTCTGATATCATTTCAGTGTTATTGTGGCATTGTTCTAGTTATATTTTTGATTATCTACCATTTCTAGCATTTTATCTCTATTCTGCATACTTTTTATATCTGGAATATTACAAGTGGTATCATAACACTTTCCTCGAAAAACAATTGTGGGTTAATTTTTTTTTCAGGGTAGAGACGTATTCCGACATCTTTAAGCCACAAAGATCTGTCATTATGCGCATAAACCAACAATTGAGGGATTCATACATGCAGGAAATACAAGTGGTACTTAAGCGCACATCTGTTGGCCACCCTTGTAACCCATGTTGGTACCCCTTTGAGTGGTAGTGCATCAGACATCACTTGTGTACAGATCGACCTAGATTTCCTGAAGCCCTCTTTAGATAAACCGATCAATTGCCTAACTGCTATAGTTCCATCGAGAACATCACTCGAGAAGATACTCTCTAGTACCCGGATAGTCGGGTAGTACGGCTATGGGCACGTTCTAGCCTCCTTAGTTGGTGCCTTGAGATATTGGGCCAAGTACTACTGTTGGACCCCGCACATATATCAGAGAGATATAGCATAGGGAAAACCCTTGTCTGTAGAACCCTTGAATACCTAACCCTTGGGGACAGAAACAAAAATTAAAACAAACAAGATCTATTGCTGCGCAATTGTGTTCAAGTTTCCAAATCACTACACATTTCTTACTGGTTAAGCATTTGGGAATTTTATCACTGCAGTATTCTTCAGACCAAAGTATAACTCTGCAGGTGTAAAAAAATAAAATCTCTGCATAGTTGTGAAACATGCATTATCATAAAAAAAAATGATTTTGGAAATTTTTGCACCATTATTTGAGACCTATTCCATTGGATTTATCTCTTCACCCTTATCACATTCATACCTATCATTTTTCAGAAAATGTTTTGACCCCACCTGCCCCTTTTCGGTTCCCTCATCATCATGGCCCATACCCGTAGCCAAGACTTGGAAGCTCATTTCAATACCTTGCAATCAAATTTCGCAGAGACACAACAAGAAGTGAGATATCTTAGTGCCAATGTTGCCACCATCAATACAAACATGCACTCCTCCATCGCCGCCTCAATCGCGAAACACAAACAAGACATGAATACCCAGCTTGAATCTGTCGTTTCGATGATCTGCACCAAGATACATATCCTTGCAGATCCCCATTTATCTAACCCACCTCTGCATACTGAAGTTGGAAATTCCTCTCATTCCCATATTTTTCAGCCCCATCACTTTCAGCGTGACCTATGCCTTCCACGGGTGGAAGTGACCAAATTTGATGGCTCAGATCACACTAGTTGGGTAACTCAAATGGAACATTATTTCTCTTTATACGACATTACAGATGACTTGGCCAAACTCCAGTATGGTGTTCTCCATCTAGATCAAGAACGTTGGCAATGGTGGAAATGGAGAAAAACTTCCCATCAAGGGTATGTTTCTTGGACACACTTTTTGGCAGAGCTTTATGAACGCTTTGACACTGAAACCAACCATTTAGGTTGTTTGACAAAGTTGAAACAATCTGGAACAATGGAAGACTTTATAGTTGTATTTGAGTGAATGGGTTTTCGTACAAAGGGCATGTCTGATGCTTTTTTCCGAGAATGTTTTATCAGTGGCCTCAAGGATGAGATTCATGCCCATGTTCTCATGGCTCAGCCTCAGAGTTGGGTGGGGGTTACTAAAAGAGCTAAGGAAGCACAACAGGTTGTGTCTTCTCAAAACAAAAAACCTTCCTTTATTCCTCACACTAAACCAGTAAATCCCACTACTCCCTCTACTCCACTAAAGATACAAAAAATGACCAGGGCTGAAATGACTGAGCGCCAACTCAAAGGACTTTGTTATAATTGTGATGACAAATATTTTCCGGGCCACAAGTGTAAGGAACAAAATATTTTTATAACCATCTCGGAGGATATTTCGAAAGAGGATGTTGAAACTCCCCTTGTGTTTGAGTCACCTGAAACCACTGACATAACCCCTCCCTCAGACCCTCCCAAAGTAGAATCGATCATTTCCCTAAATTCTCTCATTAGCTTCTCTTCTCCCCAAACCCTCAAGCTAATTGGTTACATCAAGCATAGGAAGGTCATCATTCTTGTTGATAGTGGAAGCACCCATCATTTTACTCATCGTTGCATTGCCCAAGAAACTCATTTCTATATCCATGCAGTCAATAATTTCCAAATCATGATTGCCAATGGTGACTCCATGAAATGTGGAGGGATTTGTGAAAATGTGCATCTCCAAATTGGTGATTACCACCTGAAATCTCATATTTTTGCTATCGACATAGGCGGTTGTGACATTGTGTTGGGTGCAAACTGGCTAAGGACTTGGGTCCTATTCTCATGGATTTTAAGGAATTAACCATGCAATTCGACCAGGAGGGCCAACAATATAAGTTACAAGGCATTATCATTGGTTCACCTGAGATCATCAGTTCCCATAGCATGGAAAATATGCTCAAAAAAGGTCGTTCTGGCGTTATTTCCCAGCTCCATGCCATACAAGCAACTGAGACACCCTTGGTGCCACAAGACCTCCAATCCATCCTCTCTAAACATCAAGTGGTATTTTCCACGCCATAGGGACTCCCTCCTTCCCGTGGTGTTCATGATCATTCCATTCCACTTGTACCAAGAATCCTTCCTCCCAATATTCGTCCTTATCATCACCCCTTTTCCCAAAAAAATGAAATTGAGAAAATGGTCCAAGAACTTCTTAACGTAGGTGCTATCCACTCTAGTATGAGCCCCTACTCTTCTCCTATGGTCATGGTCCTGAAGAAATAAGGTTCTTGGCACATGTGTCCTAACTTCCGTTCCCTCAACAAACTCACCATTAAAGACAAATTTCCCATTCTTGTCATTGATGACCTCTTGGATGAATTGAGTGGCACCCAGTTCTTTACTAACCTTGATCTTCGTTCTGGCTACCACTAGATAGGTATGGAAAAGGCAGACATTCCTAAGACTGCCTTTAGAACTCATGAGAGCCACTATGAGTTTTTGGTCATTCCCTTTGGCTTGTGTAATGCCCCCTCCACCTTCCAAAGCCTCATTAATCATGTCTTCCATCCTTTTCTCTGTTATTTTTTCTAAGTTTTCTTTGATGATATCCTCATCTATAGAAAAACCTGGACAAACCATCTTTCTCATGTGGATCGAGTTCTCCATCTACTCTCTCAGCACCAACTTTTCCTAAAACAGTCTAAATGTGCTTTTGGTGGCTCAGAAGTCGAGTAATTGGATCATATTGTTGGCAAGGAATGCGTCAGGGTGGATCCTAAAAATATTGAAGCTATGCAAGACTGGCCTCACCCAAAGACTCTCAAAATATTGCATGGATTTCTAGGCTTAACAGGTTATTATCACAAGTTTGTTAAGAATTATGGAAAGATTGCGACACCTGTCACTGCACTCCTTAAAAAGAATTCTTTCACTTGGACTCTAGCAGCTGCTCAGGATTTTCAAACCTTGAAGATGGGCATGTGCACCACTCCAGTCCTATCCCTTTCTGATTTCATAAAGACCTTTGTCCTGGAATGTGATGCTTCGGGGAAAGGAATTGGCACTGTCCTTATGCAAGAGGGTCGCCCTTTGACCTTTACCAACAAACAACTTTCTGAACAAAATTTGGGAAAATCAATCTATGAAAAGGAAATTTTGCCTATTCTGCATGTCATTGATTTTTGGCACCCTGATCTATTAGGGAAACACTTCCAAATTAAGAGATATCATCAAAGCCTCAAGTATTTTCTGGAACAACTCATTTCCTCCCCAGATCAACAAAAATGGGTGACTAAGCTCTTTGGATATGATTACGAGCTCATGTACAATAAAGGAAAAGACAATGTGGTTTTGGATGCACTTTCCTGAAAATATGAAGATGAAGGATCCCTTTATTCTCTCTCCTTCATTGTACCAGATTGGCTCCAAGCCGTTTGCCATGAATGACTACACGATCCCAAAAGTTCGCATCTAATACAACAATTTCAGTCCAATTCTTTAGTTTCCCCAGGGTACTCTTGGCTCCATGATGAGCTTCGATACAAAGGCCGTTTGTATTTAAGTAAACAATCAAAACTTAAATCCACGGTACTTTATGAGCTTTATGCTACATCCATAGCTGGGCACTCCAGGTTTACCAAAACCTATGAGAGGGTCAAATGTTCTTTTTTCTGGGATGGTATGAAACAATATGTTCATAAATTTGTAGCTGAATGTGATGTGTGTCAACGCAACAAGGGCGAAACAGTCAAATCTCCTGCCACACTACAATTTCTTTCGATTCCACCTGCTATTTGGAGGGATATATCTATGGATTTTATTACAGGCTTACCTAAATCGGAAAATAAATAAGTCATCATGGTGGTTGTTGATCGCCTTTCCAAGTATGCTCATTTCTGTGCTCTTCAACACCCATTTAAAACATCCACTATGGCTCAAATTTTCATGGATCAGGTCTTCAAGCTTCATGGCATGCCACATTCTATCGTTTCTGATCGCGACCCAAATTTCACTACTGATTTTTGGCAAGAACTGTTCAAGCTACAAGGCACCCAATTGCATCTCAACACACCTTATCATCCCCAGACTAATGGTCAAACTAAATTTGTGAACAAGTGTTTGGAAACATATTTGAGGTGTTTTTCATTGGAAAACAAAAATCAGTGGGATCAATGGTTACCCCTAGATGAATGGTGGTACAACACTTCATACCATATATCTACCCACATGACTCCTTTTGAAGTGGTATATGGACAAAATCCTCCTTCCGTTCTTTCATATTTACCAGGTGTTTTGAAGGTCCAGGCGGTTGAACAAACGCTTACAGTTCGAGAAGCTATTCTTTGTACCCTCAAAGAGAATTTGGTCATGGCAAAAAATCACACGAAGCAACAAGCAGATTAAGGTTGCTTTGAACATCAATTTGCATAAGGGTATCAGGTGTTTCTTCGACTGCAACCTTACAAGAAAAATTCCCTTAAGGAAAACCATTGTCAGAAGCTGGCGCCCAAATTTTATGGTCCTTATACCATTCTCAAGTGTGTGGGATAGGTGGCCTATCAGTTAGCTTTTCCCAGTCATTCTAAGCTACATCCTATCTTTCATGTTTCATGCTTAATGAAGGTGATTGGAAATAAGTTCCAAACGAAAACCAACCTTCCCGAGTTGGATGAAGAAGGATCCATTTGGCTACATCCACAAGCAGTTTTGGACCAACGTGAGAATTGCCTGCATCAACGAACCATAAAGGAAGTGTTAGTCCAGTGGAAATGTACAACTCCAACAGATGCCACTTGGGAACCAACTACCATTCTACAAAAATTTCCGCATCTCAAGCCTTGAGGACAAGTTTGTTTTTAATGGAGAGGACAAGTTAGGGACCTAACCCCTCACATAGGTAGAACAATATATTTGGATTTAATAAAGGTCAATATTAATAAGGCCTTGCAATAAGGTAGAATAAGTCGAATGTAAGAATACCTAATAGAAGCTTTCTCTTCTAGAAGGATCTTCCTCTAGATGGTTCTTTTGATAGAAATATTTAGTATAAATAGGAGTCGAGTGTATGAGAACCCTAGCTTGGATATTATTGTAATAGAACTCTGCTCGACTGGAGGTTTCCCCCTAGAAGAGGCAAGTGAACATTTCTCTTAGAGTCAAAGTGCTCTTTCTGGTGTTATTCTGATATTATTTCAGTGTTATTGTGGTGTTGTTCTGTTTATATTGTTGATTATCTGCCATTTCTAGGATTTTATTTCTGTTCTGCATACTTTTTGTATCTGGAGTATTACATAAAGGCATGGCATGGAAAGGAAAGGCATGACATGGCATGCAAAGTAAAGGCAATGAAAGACATGGCGTGGCAAGGCAAGTCATTACAAGGCATGACAATGCAAGGAATTCATTGGAACGATATGGTAAGGCATGGCATGAAGTCAAGGTATGCAAGGAAAGGAAATGCAAGGCATGGCATGGAAAGGAAAGGCATGGATTGGAAAGGCAAGGAAACAAAAGGCAAGGCATGGCATGGCATGGAAAGGCAATGAAACAGAAATGGCATGGAAAGGTAAGGCAAGGAAAGGCATGGCATGGCATGGAAAGGCAAGTCATGGCATGGAAAGTGAAGGCAATGTAAGACATGGAATGGCATGGAAAGGAAAGACATGGCATGGAAAGTGAAGAAAATGCAAGGCATTGCATGGAAAGGAAAGGCATGGTATGGAAAGATATGGCAAGTGAAGGAAAGGCAAAAATTTCAATAATTCATAAATCTGAAATATTTGTTCAATTATTCCTTTTACATACCTATGATCATTCAAGTAGACCACCAGGATCACTTCTAATACTAATGGTCTCCATTAACTTCTTGTGCTCAGAGTAAGGAAAGAAGTATCGTACCTTTGATGAGTTCTTACTTGGAATTGTTTGTAGTTAGAGGTTTGTACCAACAACCAAAATCATAAAGTGGTATATGAATTCACCTGATCTATAATATTGAAATACATAACCACCTTTCTTCAATTTTCTTTCATCCTGTGTTAGATATTATCCTTTAATAACCATTGACCCAATCAGAAATTCAATGCCTTCGAAGTCTATTACCGATCGCACGAGGGTCTGCTTTCCCTCTAAGCAACGTGCTAGACAATAATCAGTGCCCCATTCATTACCTCTTATGGAAACCATTGCGTATATGTTCCTTGAAAAATTGGAGTGCCAACACATGAGTCCAGTAAATGACTAAAGCATAAAACACTGATGCTATTTATTCAAAATTTGATAGAAGGTTTCAACGAACATGGTCCTTTAATGACTCCAATGAGCTTCATGTCAGAATGAGGTAGTCAAGTGAATGCCCACAAATTTGTTGGGCTACCTGTGTCAAGGCTATCTCATCTATGAGAATAATTTCTAAGGGTTTTGACATTGCATTTCATGAGATGAGAGGTTTGTTGTAGCAAAAGATGTTTTCTTGTGATATTACTAACAATTGATTGTGACAAGACATGTTTGGTTGCATTGTGGTCTTTAGAACGAGATTTCTTACCAATTATTTACAAAAACATCTACAAGGTTTCTAACAATATGATGACTTGTTTCTAAACTTTTGACTGTTTTTATGCCTAAAATTCTCCTAACAACAGTCCAACTGCTATATTTTAACAAAGCCAAAAATAATTGACATTTAGCGACATCGGATTTTGGTTTAAAATATTCTTTAATGATTTTATAATAGTGATAAAAAATAGTACGATTAGGTAACTTACATTCAAGCGATGCTAGATCACTTTCATCAACCTGAATGCGTTTAGGATTTCTTCGCCGCAAAATTCTCAATCTAGGTAGGGACAATGAACCCCTATTCTGGAACTCTTGACCTCCTAGTTAACAATGTTTCATTTTTTTCCCCTTCAATCACTAGCGGATCAAATCTAGGAGGAGAGTGAACATGAGATTCACTAGTTTATGGAATGTCTGACTGTCCAACAAGAGGTTGCACCACATGAAATTCTTCACCATAATGTCGTGCACCAGTTTCCTTTCTAATTTCATCCACTGTATAATCAGATCCAAGAAAACCATCCAGCATCTAGTCATCCACAATAAGTTGTTTTGATGAGATACCGTAATGATTGGTCTCTACTGAACTACTGCGCTTTGCTTGTAGTGATGGAGGAGAAACAATGGTGGCATCTATTCTTCTATAAATTGGATTTCCCTCTTTTTAAAACCTACACTTTGACTTACATAAATTTGAATTTTCTCTTTCTTGTTCTACCTTTTCAATCGGTTTCTCTTTCCTCGATGACTTTCTTTCTCGAATTCGTCAGTTCCCCATGTTTAAAGAGAAAAAATGATAGAGGTAAAGAGAGGAAGGAGTGAAGAGTGGGGGAGAGAGAGGAAGTTGGATACAAAGTGAGGGGGGGAGAGGGGTATATGTATGAGAGAGAGAGGGGAT
>ML776585.1:589201-609184 GCA_009831015.1 Picea engelmannii | reverse complement strand
ATAAAGAGAGAAATGGGGGGAGAGTAGAGGATAAAGAGTGAGGGGGATACAATGAGTGAGAAATGGAGGGGGACATAGATTGAGGGGTAGAGAGGAGTACATGAAAGCAAGAGAGGGGGGGAGAAGGAGTTAAGGGGAGGGAGGGAAAGAGATAACAATATTATAAGAGACAACAATATTATAAGAGATATTGAGAGTGATATGGATACATAGACGGATAGGGTAGAGAGAGATATGGAGGAGGGAAAGAAGGGGAGGGAGGGAGAGAGAAAGGAAGAGAAGAAGAGAGGTCAAGATTGATATGGAGAGAGATTGAGAGGGAGGTAGAATGCGAAAGAGAAAAAGAGAGGTAGAGAGAGAGAGAGTGAGAGTGAGACTAACAACAAGGAGAGAGAGAGAGAGAGAGAGAGAGAGAGAGAGAGTTGAAGAGGGGGGATACAGCGAGGGAGTGGATGTGAGAGTGTGATGAATTATGAGGCAAGGTATAGGTCTAGGTCATGGTATAAGTCTAGGTATAGGTATATGTCTATGTCCTGACATGCCTTGCCAGGTATAGGTCAAGGGAATTTCTTTCCTTACCATGCCTTTCCTTGAAATGTACCGAACTTGCTAGTGTGTTAGAGTGTGGGAGGGAGAGAGAGGAATACATAGAGGGAGGATATAAAGTGTGTGTGCGAGAGTGTGGGAGGGAGAGAGAGGAAGAAAAAGAGGGGAGGTAGAGAGTGAGTGTGTTAGAGTGTGGGAGGGAGAGAGAGGAATACATAGAGAGGGGATAGAAAGTGTGTGTGTGAGAGTGTGGGAGGGAGAGAGAGGAAGACAAAGAATGGAGGTATAGAGTGAGTGTGTTAGATTCTAGAAGGGAGAGATAGGAAGACATACACTGGGGATAGAAAGTGTGTGTGTGAGAGTGTGAGAGGGATAGAGAGGAAGACAAAGAAGGGAGGTAGAGAGTGAGTGTGTTAGAGTGTGGGATGGAGAGAGAGGGACACATCGAGGGGGGATAGAAAGTGTGTGTGTGTGTGAGAGAGAGTGTGGGAGGGAGAGAGAGCAAGGAATATAATAGAAGTAGAGATTGTGTGTGAGAGTGTGAGAGGGAGAGAGAATAAGATAGAGATGGGGGTATAGAGAGAGGTAAATGTAGAAGAGAGGGGGGGTATAGAGAGAGGTAAATGTAGAAGAGAGGGGTAGATGCAGGATAGATAGAGGGGAGATAGTGGGAGGGAGGGGGAGAGAGAGAGAGGGAGGAGGAGGGAGATAGAGAGAGAGTGCGTGAGGGTGTGAGAGGGGGAGATAGGAATATAAAGAGGAGGGGTAGAGAGAGAGTATGAGAAGGAGGGAGAGGGAGACATAGAGGGGTGGTAGAGAGAGGGATAATGAGAGGAATGGAAGTAGAGAGGGAGACATAGAAGGAGGGGTAGATAGAGATTGAGAGGAAGTGGGGATATAGAGAGAGACAAAGAGAGGGAATAGAGAGAGAAAGAGGGGCAGAGAGAGAGAGTGAGACTACGACTAACAATGAGGAGAGAGAGAAAGGATGGGTGAGAGGTGAAAGAGAGATGGGGGTGTAATAGGGGAGGGAGGGACAAAAGGTAAAAGAGAGAGAGAGAGAGAGAGAGAGAGAGAGAGAGAGAGAGAGGAATGGCAAAGATCAAATAACTTATAAGAGCACATGCATGCTCTTAGGAACATGTGTTCGTTCCTATAGCACATGCACACTATTAGGAAGACGTGCATGTTCCTAGAGCGTGTGTGTGCTCTTAAGAACACATGCACGTTATTTTGAATTCAATTTTTTTTGGATGATATTGACAATGTGTATGCTGACTTGGTTAGCTCAGATTTAGGTTGAAGATGACAAACCTAGTGGTTCAGTCTACAAATTGATAAAAACATCCATTTTTGTGAATACCTCTCTATATCTCTGTCTTTTACGTCATTTTTCTATAGGCTAGACAATTCAGTTGTTGACGAAACTACAAACATAGATAGAGTCGGCTATGCAAATTCCAAATATATACTTAAAAAAAAAATATTGTTTACTATTTTTAATCTATTTTTGTCTTTGCATATATCAAAATCCTAGAATACATACCTCTCTTATTTCTCTGATAACTTTTTGATGGCCTAACCATTTTTTGAATGATTTATATGTGGCACTAGAGGAGACCGATACCTGCGATAAAAAAAAAAGTCGTTTTGATCATGTTAAGACCCTCTCAGCGTGCACAAACAAAAGACATTGTAATTTCAACGATATCTTGAATTTGATTATTTAAAAAAAATATAAATTAATATTATAAATTTCCAAAAATACGTGACACAAGAAAAACATATTATCTACAAGTGTATAAGTTTTTGGAACAAAATTCCATCGTTAAGGTACTCAACATCTACGCAAACAAAAACATATACCTTATATTTTGTTGGAAAAGTAAGATACCACTGTTATAAAAAATCAAATTTGACATAGTTAGTTACAATTTCTATGAATAAAAGTTGTATATTTATAAATCTAATTCAATTTCCTACATTTCATATTCTTACACCATATTCAAATTCATTGTAAGAGTACCTTGAATAATCCATCCAAGTTAATAGATTGTTTTTTTTTTCCAGGTTTTCATTGCCAGTAACACGTCATGAGAGACCATCATTAGATTGCACTCACCCATGAAAGAGAAAACAACATCCTCATATTTTTTGCAATTAGATAAAATTAACTCTCTTGGCGTGTTCCTGTACTCGGATAAAACCATATCTTCCTAAAAATTCATGGGGATGTTAGGGAGTCTTACCCATATTGAGGTGAAAGAGAAGGAAGCCATTTTTCGATTAAATTTAGGTGTCTAGCGAAAAAGGAAAAGGCTTGGTCTTCCCCATACCCAAGGTCCTTATTTTAAAACCCTTTACATTTTTTCTCCACTTGAGAATACGACTGAAAAATCCTCTTAAAAAAAAACTTCTAGGTCATAGCCTCAAATATCTTTACTTAGATAAGTACATTTTCTAATGGCCAAAGCCCATTAAATCTAAAAACCAGAGCTTTGTTTTCCCAAAATTCCATTGTATACCTTATTCCAGACTATTGGAGCTTGATCACAAGGGTTTCCAAGGCCTTTTCAACCATGAATGCATTAGAGTGTTCTCTTATCAATTCCTATATAACACCAACTCTTGTTGAGGATTGACCAAGGGAGGTCATAACTATGTATTTGAATGTGAACCCTAGTCATGGATCTGTTGGACTAATATTACATACGCTCCCATTGAGATACCACTAGAGACCTCCCATGCCTTTATCATGGAAGACCAAGGATTAATACATGTGCATTGGCCTTCATGGGAAAAATTGCTTTCAAGTGTCAAGATTCTCTTAGAGCCCTTTGTAATGTCAGGTAATTATTTATTTATTCTCCTTCTTGCAGATAAAACCTTGGTGAAAGAAGGAAATGACACAATTATAGTTAGAACTCTATTAACACTTATCAAATGGGCGCCTCACTATCTTCTATCAATCCTTGAAAGTTTGGTCATAGTTGAAAAAATTAGTGTATGATTTGAAGGATGACAAAAGAGTGGGATTTGATCCAATCACGTGTGCATGGGTCATTATATCAATTAATATATTCCCTCTCGGTGAAACCACATATATAACCACTACTTTCAAGTGCCCCCCATATCAACCTTATGGGTTAAACACCTTAATGGAAATTGAACCTTCATGACCATGTTGAATCCAAACATTTGTTTATATAGTGTAAAATTAGGGAAACCGTTTTGTTGTGGGGTAATGGAAAGAAATGAAATGATTCCAAAAGATCAAAAGGATATCTCTTAGGAGGCAAGAGGATTTGAACCTAGATCTCTCATGCACTGATGTCTTAAATTCCACTTAATATCTAGGAACTCAATCTCAAATGGTTATAAATATGATCTCTAGATTTTGGTTTTATTGAGAAGTGGTAGGCCCAATCCAACAAAAACCAACCCACTCAAGTTCAAACAAAAGGCGAGTTGTGTTAAAGTTGTATACATATTATGAAATTCCTTCTATATTAATAAATAGTTTGTAGAAGGAAGTTGTAACACGACTCAAGTGATTTGTTAAGGACAATGACAAGTTTCTCTATGGCCCTGAAATGAAAATGGAAATATGATCAATTCAAATGATTTTTTCTCAAGATTACAAGATCCACAGATATTTGTAGGCTTCCATGTTTGTGGCAATCCATGCATCATGTTAAACTTATGTAGTAAAGTCAAACTAGATAAATTTAAGTGTCCATGCCTTAATTGTTATAATCTAGAAAAGTAAAATGTTGCATCTAATGAATACTTATCCAAAAAATTATCCTCTAGTCAACACATACAATCTTACAAATAACCTTGAGTTTTGAATGCACATACTTTCTAAATGTCCTTTATCATATGCATTCCATCTTGAAATTTATTTTTTAGATTTAGTTTATTCAATTGATTCATAGATAGAAGATTCTTCTTCAATACAAGTATCTAAAATACTTCTCTAATATTGTGTCCCTCACTTATATGTAAAAATAGAGGTACATCACATTTTTCAAGAATCTCTAGGGTCTTGTCATCTCTAAAATTTGCATATGTAGATGGATCAAATTTTCCAAGCCAATCATGCCTTCTTGTCATATCCATGGTTGCACTAGAGTCAATGCACTTAGTATATTTGATAGTGTATTTAAGATAAAGTGATCTAAATTAGTGCACCTTTCTCATTATTCTTATTTGGGTTCTTTGTTATATTAGATGAATGACTATTATTCTTCTCACACTTTAACTTGTATTAGTATCATGCATAATTAGCCTCCTTGTTATAATAGTAACACATGTCATTCTTTCTTTAAGATTTCTTAAATAATTCTGTGAATTTCCTTCATAAAAATGTATCTTCTCAAATTTTTTAACTTGAACATTATTCTTGGTTATTCTCATAAGTGGTTAATCAAAAATTTACTTTGAACCTATCTAGGCATTTATCTCTTGAAGTAACATGCCACCAAGCTCATCAAGTAAAATTTTCTAGTTTTTCTTGAAACAATCAAACTAGTTACAAAAGGTTGAAATAACTTAGTCAACCCAATTAATTGTTAAAGAAACCAAAATCATTTGTATCCACTATATCACCAACAACTAGTTAATCACGTAAATCTTGAATGTCGACCACATCGTTACAAAAAATCCCATTATCATTTAACTTCAAGGCATACAACTCATTGTGAAAGTAGATTACTCTTGAGTTATTCACGGGGGATTAACTTAGTGAAACTATGACATAACACGTTCATTCATGGGATATTAAAGAATACTTGTAATTTTACTAGATATTGTAAAATACCTCTCAAAATCTTTTTATTAAAATCCCTTACCAATACATCTATCCAATTAAAAAAACCCTTCTTTTTACTAAATATCATATGATACATTTATTTCATGGAATTTTAAATACGTTTTTTTTCTATACCTAGTACTTAGACAAGACAAGCTCTTATAAGTATACAAATCATAAAAATAACCCGAAAATAAGAAAACAAGTGCATTAACATCCCAACATAGGGATATGCCACTATAGTAAGGTAACAATTGGTTCAAGAGATTGGTGTTATACTACTTTCACCCCTTTTTCTAGTCTAATACATGGTCATGCATTCACTGAGGAAGGGATTTATGTATATGGATTTCTATTTGTAAACCTCAAAAGGTGAGCAACCTCAAGTTGTAACTCTTTGTCCCTTAGATCTTTGATCTTGTGGAATGTAATATACCTAAAGTATTTACCATTATGAAATAATATATAATCATTTATGTTTTACAAATAGTCATATAAGATCAACAGTCTACATAATATTTCCAAAGGTAACCACACCAATGTGTTCTGCTATATATCATTGAGCAGTTGAGGCCACCATGTTAAGACCTCCTACAAATTTTCCATTCTTAGAGAGAATAAAATTTATGTTTTGAAAAACCAATAATTGTTTTTGTGGAGTATGGATAAACTGTACGGATTCCATCGCTTGATCCAATTAACATAGTGTATTAATCTAACGTGAGAAAAGCATCAACTAAGAGAAGATGTCCAAATCACTACTATCCTTAAAATAACCCCATGAATAAATCATGATAACTACTTCTTGTGAACCACATATTAAATTTTTTCCATGCTCCATCAAGGCCACTAAAAGTGGCTTATCTTCTGAATTTTTAGATCGGGCATGGTCCTTATGTTTACAAAGATTTTAAACAAAAAGTGTCCCATCACCACTTGTTCCAAGTAATTTCATGGTATCATGAACAAATTACTTATCCTAATATAGTATGCATGGCCCTTAAACTTGTTACAACAAGAATTCTGTCGTATATTCCAAACCTTTTTGGTTTCATACTCATCTCCAGAGGCAATAATTGTCTTTGTCAAACCAATTAAGTGATTTAATATAGCCTGATGAACATTGCCAAGTTTGGATACTCATTGTATAATTTCAACTTTTGAGGAAAAAAGTGAACAATTTGGAGATGCTATTAACACATAAATCCTAGAATTAATAAACAAAACATTTCGATAGGATCCGTTGTAAGGAATCATAGTCCATAATATTTCTGACTCGGATGCAAGAAAAGTATCGTTGCTTACTGTGTCCAATTTCTCATTATTACTAACAATTTCATTGTGGTTATAAGATGAATATGATCTTCTTTATTTTTGAAATCAACACTCTTAATTTGACTTTGTTTAAGGATCATATATCCAATATGTGGTTGCATATCCACAACATGTCACTTTTGCAATTTTACTAGTTGCATGTCTACCTCTATCAGATTTTATATTAGTATGATCATGGGCATTATCCTTATTTTTGCTGGGATCACTACAACATGGTGTTTTTGCACTATTACATCTCTAGTTGATCTGAAGGGGTTGAGCATTAGACTTGTGATTTCTTGTACCATTACTTGGAAATGGATTTGGAGTGAACTCCCCCATAGAATGAAATGATCAAACATATTCCTTAAATCCTATTCACGTAAATCCTCTTCATCATTTTTTTATCATGATCATCTTCATGGTCATCAAGAAACCCACCATGTGAATTTTGTGATCCGGATTATTTTCAGCACGAAATGAGAGCGGAGATATAATAAAGAAATGTACAGAGATATTGCATATATTCAATAATATAACATAAATGTATCAGATACGCAACCATAAACACATATATACAGTAATACATGATTTCTATTAATCAGATAAATGTACAGAGACTGTAAAAATACAGAGTGAAAGACTCGCTAGAATGGTGGCAACTTATCTCTGAGAAGAGATGTGACGGCTACTCGCATTCGCAAGAAGATGGTTACAATGAGGCTCTGAAGGCCCTTTTACAATAAACGTGAATGCCAAAAGTCCTATACATCCAAAAACCTAACCCTAGGATATGAAGCGCCAAAAGTCATGTGGGCCCTGTTTGGGTAAGTTGGTGCATCAACTTCCCGGGGTCGTAACTTTTGCATACGATCTCCGTTTTAGGCGTGTGATAGCTCGATGGAAAGGTATCGTCGAGGAGATTCATTTTGGGGGATAAATATTCCTTTAGCTATCACTTAAAACCTTGATATCGAAAAACCTTCATTTAGGCCCTCAAAATGGCCTCATAAGTTAAAACCTGCTAAAATTGCCAATTGCCAAAATTGCCAGAAAGTCGTTTTGAGCCATTTGGAAAAGGTGGGTGGCCACCGATATCCACCTGGATCATTTTGATGGCCTAAAAATTCTAAAATTTCTTTAAATATTTCCCTAGTTTCCCAAATTTCTATAAGACTGTGTTCAATTATTTCACCAATTATTTCAATAATTAATTCTTTTACCATAAATGGCTCTGATACCAATTGGGGAAACACAATAATATAAATATATATTTTATTATTCATTGACATGTTCTTGAGATACAATGGATGTGTATAAATAGACATAAGGTTTAATAAATCATGTCCTTTAGGAAAATGTATGACTATCATTAATTACAATACACTAAATGTAGAATATTGATCTTAAATGACTACTTGTCCAACATAAATGATTATATATTATTTCATAATGGTAATATACTTAAGGTATATTACATGGAAATTTTAAGAAAAATATCTATCTATCTATCTATCAAGCTTGTATTTATAGTGAATTTTAGGCAATTGATCTACTTGATAAGCCATTCCCATTTTCTTTATCATTTAGACACAAATACACTCTCATTACAAGAGAGGAAAAAGGTTGTGATCCCAGGGTTCAATCTAACCTAGGGGGTATTGTTACCATCCTTTAGGTAGAAATGAGTCCTTTATTCCTTGTACTTTATCATTGTGTTTTATTTTTCATATATTAAGATTAAGGTTGGACATAACACCAAAGAAAGTATTTGCATTGAGGACTGAAACCCATATTTCCAAATAAGAAACTTAATTGGTTGGTCGAGCTCAATAAATTCAACATAATCATAATCCCCTCCTTGTGTAATGAAAAAGGAAAGTATAAAAATCCCCATGAGGTTATGTGGAGGGATCATATAGGTTGTGTGTTGATATTGACTTCCTTTTCATTGTAAATACCTATAAAATATCATTCTCTCAATCAAATTCACCCACTCAAAAAGAACCCCATATAATGAAAAGTAATTGTTTGCAGGACACCCCTTGAACTAGCAAGTAGTTTTACCCTTAAATATGGGATTGTATGAATGCATAGAACTAGCCAGCAACAAAGTAAATGTTAGGTTCCTAACCTCCCTAACCCCCTAAGTAGATATATTACTATGTATTGTTATGTATGGAGGCCATCACTAGTAATTAAGGCCCATGTAGCATTGTGAGCACACTTATAGTAAGAAGGATTACTAGAAGTTTCTTCCTACTAGAAATTTACTTCTCTATAACTTTCTTAGGAGATAAAAAGTACTATATAAAGATTTAGAGTCATTGTAAAATATGTCTTAGAAATAATTTGTAATCTAAACTCTTCTCTATTGGAGGTTTCCCCTCAAAGAGGCAAGTGAACATTGCTTCCATATCAATAAAGGCACCTTCATATTTTCTATTGTGTTTGCAACTCTGTTTCTTTCAACAATAAATTTGAGTAGTATCCATAATTTCTTGTCTAAATATTTATAATTGGCACATCGTAAGTGGTATCAGAGAACTTTCCTGGCACATTTTAAGAGCAATATTTTTTCTAGGGTAGATTCGTGGTTTGGTGTCTATAAATAACACAACGATATATCATTTAGTGGGTAAACCTATGGTTGACAAAGAATACATGCAGGAAATACAAGAGGTTTCACCTGGTTGGAAACCCTTGTAACCCATGTTGGTACCCCTTCGAGTAGTACCACATTAGACATACCTATATAAAAAAAATTACTTCCACGTACCCTTGGGTATATTGGAAGTCCTTTAGGTGTCATGAAACCAACTTTAGGTCAGTTGCTCAAATGATTGAATGCTATAGTGGCACTCAGAAAATCACTTGGGAAGATTACTGTCTAGTACCTGGGTAATAGGATAATACGACTAAGGGTATGATCAAACCTTCTTAGTTAGAGCCTTGATATATTGGGATGAGTAATATTGTTGGAACTCAAACATATATTAGAGAGTTATAGCATAGGGAACCCCCTTGTCCTTAGGACCCTTGAAGCCTTAATCCTTATTACTAGTCCAAAATACTTATAAAATAGGGGTTCGTGTTAAAATTTTGAACATTTAGTCAATGGAAAACTTAATTCCTTCTTCCAGTTCGGGAAATTCCTACATAATATTCAATATTATGAATTTAATCATTCCATTAGCACAATATTGTCTAGGCAGGAGTATAAATACACAAGTGTGAAAATATATAGAGAGAGAGTATAAAGTGGTACCATCAACACCCTTATATCAATATAATCCTTTTGTCACATTGATCCTACTCTCCCATAAGAATTTTTTGTGTTCTCCCACTCACCTCATTACCAATTTCCTATCTCATTAACCCCCAAAAGCTGCACTGATCACATTGGTACAACTCTTTAGTAAGTATTTTTGTGTGCACCAGTTAGCCCCATTACATTGTACCTATCTCACTAGCCCCACCCTTTAGTAACCTTTTTTGTAGTGAACCCGATCCATATGGATAACCGAAACCATGATTATGGCACTTGCATTTCTCACTTGGAAACACTGTGTAACAAGTTGCAAAGAAAATTAGATCATACTCAAGCTATTAATGATAATTTTTTTTCTATAATTAATAACAAGATCAACAAAATGGACTCACTTCCTAAACAAATGCCCCAATTTTTACTAAATTCAAGGAAACTCAATTTAAGGAATAATCATTCCACCAAGAGGGAGTTGGAGTATCCAATTCCACGAGTTCTCACTCTAACCCCTTTATTCATGATCAATGACTTCCTAAAGTGGATGTGAATAAATTTGATGTCTCTGACCCCATTGGTTGGGTCACTCAAATATAACACTATTTTTCATTGCATGGAATCACCTATGGGAATCTTGTATCTAGGCCCCAAGCACTCGAAATGGCATAATAATTCCCATATAGGTTATATTTCTTGGAATCAATTTCTAGCCAATCTTTATGAACATTTTGAGCATGATACTCATCATTTGGGCCAATTGAACAAGCTTAAACAATTGTGTATAGTTGAAGACTACATATATTCTTTTGAGAAACTTTATTTTCCCACTAAAGGCATGTCCGATACCATCTTCTGATAATTATTTATTAGTGGCATGAATATATAATATCATGCCAAAATATTAATGGCTTTCCCTACCACTTGGCTTGAAGCAACTCAATGAGCCAGGGAAGCTCAACAAGTTGTCAATGCTTAATAAAAAAAACATCCTTTAATTCCCACCCCCTATACTCCCTCTCCTCCTCTCAAGATCCACAAATTAACCTATGCTAAAATTACATAACATCAACTTAAAGGCCTTTTCTACAATTGTGATGAAACATGTTTTCCTGGGCACAAATGTAAGGAGTAGAAAAATTTTATGGCCATTTCAGAGAAAATTTTAGGATATGATGGTGATTCTCTCCCTCAATAACCTATGCCTCATCCAGATCATGACCTTCCTCCCTCTGATTGACCATATGTGGAACCCAAAATCTCCCTACATTCTTTTATTGGTGATTTATCTCCCCAAACCCTTAAAATAATTGGATACATCAAGCATTGTAAAGTCATTACCCTAATTGAAAATGGTATAGCTCATAAATTTATTCACTACTAGGTCACCCAAGAGACACATTGCTATAGCCATGCGGTGAACAAATTTTATATCATGATTACTAATTGAGGTTCCATGAAATGCGGGGTCATTATGAAAATGTGAGCCTTCAAATTGGTTATTATTCTTTGAAATCCCACATGTTTTCCATTGAAATGGGTGTTTGTGACATTGTTTTGGGTGTTGAATGGTTATGCACACTAGGCCCCATCACCATGGATTTCAGGGAGTATACATGAGCTTCTAGTGGATAGGGAATCATTGCGCTTTCTAAGGAATAAAAAAGGGTTCTTCCGAGATCATCATCTCACACCATATGGAAAAACTCCTTAAAAAGGGACATTCTGGAATTGTCACCTATTTCCATTCTATTCAATCCTTTGACACCCCTTCCCAACCAATCCATCCCGAAATGCAGTTAGTCTTATCTAAACATCAATTAGTTTTTGAAACCCCCCAACTCCTCCCACCATCCAACGATTCCCATGATCATTTTTTTCCACTCATACTTGGTGTCCTCCCACCCAATGTCTTCCCTGATTGCCACCCATTTGCTAAAAAAGTGAAATTGAAAAGATTGTTCAAGAATTATTAGTTGTGAGTGTCATCCATGCTAGTGATAGTCCTTATTCATCCCATGTTTTCATGGTACTAAAAAAAGAATGAACTTAGCACATATGTATTGATTTTCATGCTCTCAAAAGAATCATCATCAAGGATAATTTTCCCATTCCAATAATTGATGATATTTTGGATGAACTTAAAGGTGCTCAAATTTTTACCAAACTTGATCTTTGTTTAGGTTATCACCAAAATTGTATGAAGGAGGAAAATATTTACAAAACTATTTTTCATACTCATGAAGGCCATTATGATTTCTTGGTGATGTCCTTTGGCCTTTGTAATGCCAAAGGAGCCCTATCTCCAAATAGAGCCCTTTTTTCATTGGTCTCCTATTTCATTGTCCTAATTTAGAAATCGACCTCGATTTCCAAATCAGATCCCGCTTCCTCCAACTTATGTGTGGCGATGCTTGATTTTGAGATCAAACATGATATCCAAATTGGGTCCTCCTATCAATCTCTATGAACTATTTTATCCCCCCCACCTTGTTCGAACCCTTTTAATTTTAAATTTTTGACTATTTCTCTTTTATTTGTTTTCACACTTGATTAAGCTATGCACAAACATTTTTTGTGCCCAATTTTAAAATCAACCCTGATTCTCAAATCAATATCTCCCTTCATCTGCTCACATATCCCCTTGGCCTGATTTGGTCATCATACACGAATGTGAAATAAGGCTCTCCAAAAAAGTAGAGTGAGTAAAATTGTAGAAAGGATCGATGGAATAATTGATTTGATATTAAATTTAACATGTATTCTCTCTCCTTCATGCCATAACATACATGGAACTTACATGACTACAAACATAATCGAGTGTCCAAGAAAGAGACCCTAATGGTTAAAAAAGAAGAAAGTTTTAATTGACATTTTGGGATCAAAATCCCTAGGTGGCACAAAAGGATATCTAGATGAAGAAATTGAATATCTAATAAGGGAAAAAAACTATCAAAGAAGGAGTTAAAATTGACAAAGGAATACAAAATCTAGGTGGAAAGAAGAAGAAGAAGATAGTTGGATGGGGAAACCTAACGACCAAGGAATGGAAATGGATTGCCATCAAGTGGGGCCAAAATTATGAATCTCCCTCTTATTCTCTTGTATAAATAAGATAAACTCGATAGAGGAAGGGGATTTTTACTTTTGCAATTTTGTAAACTCTTTTAGAAAATTAATGAATGAGAAACAACTTCTATCTAAGCTATTTTGGAGACTAAATTTAGTTGTAAATATTTTTATGTGTATAAATTATTCTACTATTTTACTAAGTTTTGGAATGGTGTAATCTTATGATTTTACAATGTCTAATTTTCTCATGTATGAGCAGTACATCTTATTTTGTTTTCCTATAACCTATAAGCATAATACTATAGTCAAGTGTTATTTTCAGACTTTTCTTATTTTCATTTTTTCATAGTACAATTCCTTACCTAAATTACTCATTCAAACAAATCAAAATTATTTCTCAACCCCCCATAAAAATTTTGGAACATGCATAGAGGTTAGTATGATTGAAAAAATGCAGTTCTTATGGATGAATTAATTTTTGGAAGGAGGAGAAGGAGAATACGTAACGCCCCTTTCTCACACTTATACCATTTGAGTGGAGCTCATTCCCTTTCTCACACTATAGTAATTTTAGTGAGGACTAGTAGGATCACTGGACTTTTCTCACACTTTGTTAATATTTGGGAGGAAGAGAATGAGCACAAGCCATTTCTCATACTTTCTTATAATTGCTAATTTTTTTATGTTATGGGTGAGGACATTGTTACAAAATTCAATTTAATATTACCAAAAAAATATTGGAAACTAATATATCATTTATTGGAAATCGACATCTCAAATATTGGAAACTGATATCTTGAGTACTGAAAATTGATATCAATAATAAATTTATGATGGCTTGGATTCAAATTATTATAAACTTAATGAAATGGTGTTTTTTCTATGTGGATTGATGATAACAAATATAATACTCGTCTAATGCATGAGTATTATATTTATAGGATGAGTAGTATGGGTCCTTGCAAAGAGACATGGGATATGGAGAAGGGAAGGACAAGGACATATAAGAATTAAGAACAAATGGAGGCTATCTAATTGTATTATGTTCTTGAGGTGACTTTGGTGGAAAGATAAGATGCTTCCACATTTTTTGTTCTATTTCCAAAGCTACGAAATACACTTCATTTAACATTGTACAAGGAAAGGTCTCTACCTTAATGTGGAGATATGGAAGGAGACCACTAATAAATTTTATGGTGAGAACTAATTCAATGTTAGAGATAGATACATGTATCTCAATGAACTTCCCAATGTAGAATTGAACTAACTAACCTAGAAATTGATGAAAATGAAGGGATCAAGCCCACAAAGATTGGTGATATATTAGCAGATAAAATCATTGCCTTGATGCCTCATAGAATATTGTCCAACTTATAGTAGGGTTTGTAGGTGGAGATTCATACCATAGTTAAATGTATAGTGAGGAACACATCATGATATTCTTCCTCCATTATAGTGCTAAACCCTCTTAAAATGCATGGTGGTTAGATACAACTTCTTGGAATCAGAAAAATAGTCGCTTGAGATGAGAAATATATAGATATGCTAAAGATCCAAGAATCCACATGTTTTCCATCCATTTCAGGTTTGAATTTCAGTAAGGGCATCCTGGATCCAATTGAAAACTAGGGAGATTGGCTAAGGAGGGCCCCTTCATCTAAGAAATCACCTACATTACAATATGTGAAACGTCTTGATTCAATAAAAGAAATTGTTGTGGATTAATCACATAAGTGGATTATAATGTAGGTTTGTCCTTGATGGGTGCAATGAATGCAGAAAAACACTAATTCAATGAGGAGAAATCCTTAAATACAAGTGTATATTAATTTGCAATATGTAATAAAGACAAAAACTATTTACCAATGAGTAGGCCTCATGAGGTAGCATAGATAGAGCATGAAAAATCATTAATAGTTTCTAGTAACTTGATCTATTGAAGAGTAGGTATCATGATAAGTACAAAATTGAAGAAAAGAGTTATAGTCTCCAAAAACAGTGTCTCGAAAAGATTTATTCCCTGATACCAATTGATGCAATTGTAGAAGAAAAAAATTCAAATAATAGAGTCTCCAAAAACACGTGTCTCAAAAATATTTATTCTTGGATACCGATCGATGCAATTGGAGAAGCCAAAACTTCAAATAATAGAAAAAAAGAGAGAGTAGATTTTCTCAAAGTTTTGGAAAACAAACAATAATAATCTCTTTGTTTTAAATATCATTACTAGTTGTTTAACCACTTGTTAAATTTGACTTGATCATCATACATAACGACATTTATTTAATGCCAAGCACTCAAATACTTGCCACAAATGTATAAATTTTAGATAATAAATTAAAGTGACTCCATTAAGAATACATGTGTTAACTCAACCCTCTCTCCTCAAACATGGTCCCTCAAGACATATCAAAATAGAGCATCCACCGTTGTATTCTTGACCTAGATATTGATATGGAATACTTTAATCATCTCCTTCTCTTCCTTAGGATGGAGGATACTCAGGTTCACCTCCTTCTACATCATAGTGTACAAAATATTTTTGTCTACTTCTGAGCTACACTCTCCTTGGCCATTTCCTAAATCCATGGCTAGCATGTTCCTCTTCTTGGTCTCCCACTTGGGTTTTTCTAGATTCAACTCTAGATGTAGCTAACAAAACTTATCTTCAATATGACCATCAATATTACAATGGTTATAGTGGTTTCTTGGATCATTGCATTGAGGTGCAATGGTTGTTTTCTTCTTCTCCTTTTCTTTCCACTTCTTCTTTCTCTCCTTGAAATTACCTTGGTGGTATCTCTATCTGGAACCATTTGCTTGTCCTTTCATTGTGTCCATATATAGATACTATTCTTGCACACAAGTCCCATCAATGGTCCTATGTTTCAATAAAATCAATTACTCTTTAAATTATTGGGGAGACCACCTAGATACTTGAGAAGTACATCTAGGTTCTTGGGAGATATTCCCAACATAATGGCTTGTTTTCTAAAACCAATGGTGTACTCTTGTATAGTCTATCCTTACTTCTATTTATAAGCAATGCCAATGGACATGATGAACCTCTTTTGACCTAATAGGGTAAAATTAAGACTTAATGAGGGTTTTAAACACTTTCCACTTGGTTATTGGGGGACCAGGCTCTAGCCTAAGTATCTCTGTGTGGATTTCTCAACAAGTTTGGCATGGATCTCTAACTTCAGTTACAAAAATTATATCATTTTCTCTTCTTCTATGTTATGAACACTAAAACAAACTTCTAACCATTGCAACCATTGATTTAACTTAACATCATCAATCTCACCTTAATAGGGTTTGATGTTCACTTTCTCTTCCATTTTAAACATAGATTAGGAAGAGGTGATTTTGGAACTTGGTCTCTCTTTCTCTATCTCCTTTTCCAAATCCTTTTATAGTTCTTCTTTGTTTCTATATTTCCCATTAGAGCCTAGTTCCAAGTTAGAGCTACCAATCTCTTTGAAAGGTTTGAACTTTATCTCTAAATATTCCATGAGGATCACCATGTTTTGAAATATATTTTAGTCTTGTGATTTTAGTTTTGAAAATTTCTCCTCCATGTCATCCCTTAGAATGATAGTGTAATCATCCACCATGACTAGGGATTTGAGACTTCTTTCTTAAGTCAATTTTTGGATCTTATAATTTCCCATAAAAACCTCAAAGAAAACTACTTTGATACAAATTTTATCTATAAACTACAATGGATATTCCACTGGAATAATGAGTTAGAACAGATCTTATAATTTTCTACAAACTCTTTGTTATGTAGTGTTCTACTTGAGATTAATATTTAATATTACTAGCTTAGCACTCAAAGCATTGAAATGAGTTGAGATTAAAATAAAAGAGGTTAAAACAAGTACCACATCATCCATACAATGAACACAAGATGTACCTTGAGAAACCCTATATGGGAAAAACCATAAAAAAGGTGAGGATTGTGCCTTTCTCTTTTCTTCTTGGATATGAAAATGTGAATACAAAGAAAGGTGAACTCATTGCGGTGTTTCCATTGGCACTGTGGCCTATATGGATGCTACAGGGTCTTCTACTTCCCCTATTTTTCATCAATATCCAACTCCCTTCCTCTGCTCAACCATGGATTAGTAATCAATACAATAAGAATGGAATCCCTTCCTTCACTAGCAACCCAATATTTAACATGTCTTTATAACAATTTAAGATTAGGGTTAGGGTTTTTTAATGCCTCAACTCTCAATTAGGGTGGACTTTTAGAATCTTTTGGAAATTTTACATGTGACTAGATACATATATATGAGTAATAAGAGTTAACATGGCATCTACTTGGGTTCATGGTTTTCAAAGGCATCGATCAACTTGCATGAAGAATAATTTCCTCATAAAAAAATTGATCGAGGTGATCTTCACATTGTTGGAAAGATCTCAACATATATAACACTGTTGAGAGGCTAGGGACTATATTTGCAAAGTTTTGTCCCCAAAAAAGTCCTTTAATGCTCCAAATGGGCTCCATAAGATTAAGGACCCCAAATCACTAGAGTAGGCCCTTAGGCCCCTCCCCTAAAATGGGCCTTATAAGTGAATAACTCCAATTTTTCCACTAAAAAAATACCAATATAAATAACAAATTATATAATGATCCATTTTAGATCATTATACCACAAACATGAGAGTGAATAAGTATTGAAAATACAAAAAAATCATTGTAATATCTACCTAAAAGTTTTCCAAACACACAATTTAGTTAAAAAAATGAGTTTTTATATAGAATAACCAAAGAATAGAATGACCAAAACTATAAAAAAAGACTTACCACATCTTGTAAAAGATATTTAAAAAAACAACATATGTTACTAAATATATTTAAAAATACATGTTCAAAATTTTAGAAAGGATAGATCACACGCATGTGGCACCAGTAAATCAAGGTGAGAATTGAGACCTCGTTTACATATTTCCTTCCATTTACATGACACTTGCCATTAAGTCTACACCCCTGCGGACATAATTTAATTAACTTGATGTTTAAAGTTTTTAGCTTTTATTTTATTTTTTCTAAAATATCCTTTAGCTTATTTTATTTTAGGATGTGAAATGAAAAAAAAAACAAATATTATATTTTTTTGATATTTTATTTAGAAACACTTTATAAGTTTATCAATACAATTTTGATTATTATAAATATTAATGAACAATTTAATAATTATTTAAATGACAATTTTATTTCTTATAAATATTAATGAACAATTTAATAATTATTTAAATAATGTTATACTAATTTAATATATGCTCTTATTAATTATTTTTAATGTATATGGTTAAATTAATTATTTAAATAAAAAAGTTAAGGAAGATGATTAAATTTATTGTTAAAAAATAATGTGAAGAAATTATAAAAAATATTAAGAATTTTTTAATTCTTATATATTCTATTTGTTATATAAAATTGAAAAAAAATATCTCTCTTAATATGGATTTTCTTAATTTTCTAAGCTATCTAAATTATAGTGATCTTGGAAAGATTATCATGATACTTATTGAACATCCAAATAACATTATAAANCTTATATATTCTATTTGTTATATAAAATTGAAAAAAAATATCTCTCTTAATATGGATTTTCTTAATTTTCTAAGCTATCTAAATTATAGTGATCTTGGAAAGATTATCATGATACTTATTGAACATCCAAATAACATTATAAAAAAATCTAAGTAATCCAATTTTGGTTTTAGTGGAGGTTAACCACTACCACCATCATTCATTCATATATATATATATATATATATATATATATATACACACACACACCTTATCTCATCTATATTTGAATCTATGATCTTCAAGAAAGAAATACATACTCTTAATCATTAGACCCACTCAAGTTGTATATATATATATATACATATATATATATATATATATATATATATATATATATATATATATATATATATATATATATTTCCTAGAGTTATTATGATATTGAAATATTTGGAAGGGTGTGTAACTATTGAGATTGAGTGAGTGTTTGATGTTACTAGTTGGTGTTATGTATGGGGTGCTTACAACTTTGTGGAAATCATTGAGAAAATGATGACTCCATCCAAATTCCAATGATATCTTGGAAATAATTATTGTCATGTTGGAATGCTGGAAAAAAATATGAAGGTATTTGATATAACTGATACACAAATTGATTGATATAGAAGGGATAGAGTATGTATACTTTCTTAAACTTTAGTTCCACCAATAAAAAGTTCTCATACACCAATTTGATGTCTGACTATAACCTTAAAAATTTCCATATACAATTTTATAATAATAATAATAATAATCCATTTTTAATATCACGACCAAACCAGAGACCTAATTAGTGTATCAAACCCCTTGTTTATATAAAATTAATTATATTAATTATGAACCTAATTTTATAACCTAATTATAAAAGATGACGCTGTGACTCCATTGTTTTCAAGCCCGTCTCTCGACAGCAAATACCGGTCCACATGCAGAACACGAGGAAAGAAATTAGAGAGGCCTGCATGAGCTTCACTGACTCTGCTCTTCTCCTAATCATGATCCAGGTGCTCAAGCAAACTTCCAAACTACCAATGACGTGTATCTACCACTCTCGCTTTCACAGAAATATACATTGAATTTTATAGTGGCTTGATTTCAATAACACGCTCAGAAGACTTTGATCTCAGAATTTATTAGTGAATTTCCAAGAGATAGCCCATATAATCATTCACTATTCAATGCAACAATATGCCTCGTGATCATGTGAGAATCATCAGGCGTCGTGCAGAAGTAAAATATCCGTTCCTTTCTGCGAAAATCCTGCTCGCTTAAGACTTTGGCGTTGAGCTTGAAAGTTAGAGATGCAATTAATACCAGAAAATTCCCCGAATGGGAAAGACTTTGAATTTAAATTCCCTTGAAGCGGAAAGTAACGTTTGAATATAC
>ML776585.1:553801-566302 GCA_009831015.1 Picea engelmannii | reverse complement strand
AAGGAAAGATTAATTATTAATTTAAAAAGATGAAATCAAGAAAACATCAATTAGAAAAGATGAAAATTAAAATCGTAATTTATGAGGTGAAATAAAAAACATTCTACTAAAGGGGTTGTCTAAAAAATTTAATCACATGATGTTAAGGAAGAGTGTGAGGGTAAAAAAGGAAAATAAATTAAGGAAATAAAATGAATAAGAGAATGGGAAACATATAGAAAATATAATTAAATATTAGTAAATAAATGAAAAAAAAAATATTAAATATTAGTAAAAAAAATGTAAAAAAAGAAAATTAGGAAGGAATAGGTGGAGTAAAGACATTTGTCTAATGATGCAGATGATGTATGTTGGGTTTTTAAACTTGATAATTTATAACTATCTTTTCGATTAAAAGTATTAGGATGTTTTTCAATTTTGATATATTTATTTTATGAATTATTCCACTTCTAATTTTAATGGTCACTTACTATATTATGTTTTATGATGGAGAAAAGCATAATAAAAAATAGAGCATTCCTAAAGAATAAAAAAATAAATAAAGTGATTTAAAACTCTAAGAGAGATTAAATTTATGCATGGTAGTCATGGTAGGATTGAGAGAGTAAATCTATGCATGGTAGTCATGGTAGGATTGAGAGAGTAAATCTATGTATGGTAGTCATGGTAGGATTTATTATTCATTTTTCAATGAAATTTAGAGTGTAATTGAATTCAATATATTACATTTTTCACGGTGTTTATTCAATCTATGACATGCAAATTAATGTTTGAGCACAAGGCAAAGGATATTGATTTTTTTTTAACCTATATGTTTTCTATTAGATCTTTAACAATTTTTTAATTGATTGAATTCATGTTCTTTTATAATAATAATAATAATAATAATAATCTAATTTTAAGGTCATGACCAAGGGAGACACCAATTCGGTGTGTAATATCCCCAACTAATAATATGCTAGATTTTCTATCCAATATAGTTATGGTTATACTCTTTATATTTTATTAAGTTAATTGAGAACTTTCTACAAACATTTTGCACATAACCCAAAGATAGGCATATTGTCAAACGTACTGCACTCAATTTAAATACACAAGAAAATAGAAGAGATAATATGAAACTTTATTAATAATGGAATCTTGACCACACAATACAATGTCTAAGGATGATGTAACAACTGTGTAAACCAACAAACATTAACTGAAAAACACAAAACCTAGTGCAGTGCCATGATCCCTTCTAAAAGATGGTTCTTTCTCCAACCTACTTAAGGGTTGAATAAAAATCTCCAAATCCTCTCCATGAATGATGCCACACCCCTGTAACTCTCAAACCCTGTTGGAGATAAATTCGAGCTGCTCCAACACCGATGGCAGCAATTGGGCCAACCATGCCCGAGTGTCTTGACCAATTTAGTTTTGTAGAGGTCCTGGCGGGATGAAGTTGGATAACTAATAGTGCCTCATGGGACGGAGCTAGAAAAAAAGTGGGGCCTTGCAGGACCCCCTATACTCATCACACAAGGGTGCCACAATAGTCCTGAAGAAAACAGATCCATCCCTCAGAAACGTTGTGCACCTCCTGAACACTTTGATACAGTCAAGTCTGTTGTGCAAGCCCATATGCCTCCAACTAAAAGAAAACCCAAATTGAAGCTCCAATGAATATCATGGATGAATCCTCCTTCTTATCTATCTAAGGTGGATATTGCACCACCGAAACTAAACTATAATGGTGGAAGGGTTTTTCTAAAACCCAACAAAACAATGGATCCAAGAGCACTCCAAAATTAGAGATCAAATCATAATGCAAAGTGAACCTTTAACCCTCCTTTTATCCTTTTTCCAAGCTTTCTAGAAATTTCCCCTTTTTGACTAAATCAATAATGACCCACATTCCTCTTTTATTTTCACTTTAAGAGTGAAAGTCACTTTAATAATGTATAAGTAACTTATTAATCTAAAGTTACTTTAATTCCTTAATGTCACTTTAAAAACATATCATCACATAACTAAGTGACATTAAATGACCCATTTTGACTCCCTTTTTCTTCAATGACAACCCACATAAGTCATTTCTAGTACATAATAGAGGAACCCAGAAAATGGGGACATTACAAATCCTCCCTTCCCAAATATTGTTTGTCCTCAAGCAATTCTATCACAGCCATAGAAACAACAAACTGAACCAAACTGAAACTAATGATGACCCCCAAATCCCAAGCCAACTTGAAATATGTGGAGCACCTATCTCCCACAATATTATCCTGCAATGGGATAACACCATGGGCCTCCTACAATTAATAACTAGTTCTCCCATCTATACCAATTGCAAAAATATCAACCCATAAAATAACAAGGTTCCATGATATCACCAAAAAGGACCCATCATGTTGATGTTACATCTCTCTAACTATAAATACATTATCCTCCTTCCTAAATTACATCCTCGACTCCTACATCCACAAGTTGTAAGGTCTTCAAGAATTGTCCCCATTATCAAGGATAATGTCCTGCCAATGTATCTGAGTCAAGTCAACGAAATCAACTCTAAAATCAGGCTTCAAAATGGAAATCCCTAATACTCCAACATCCCCAGCCTAATACAATCATCCAAGTGTCGTCTGGAAAATCTCTCAACACATTGTCTGCAAAGTCCCTCCATGCGAACTTTTATCAGACCATCTTATAAGAGATAAAGTCACCAGGGTCCGAAGATAATCTCATAAAGGAACCACCATGTTGATGCTGCACCACTCTGATAATAATTGTCTGAACACCGTGCCTAGTATGCCTCCTCATCCCCTGATACTCCCACCTGAAATACCTATAAGGGATAAATATACTACCATGAATAATATTTTGCATAGTAATCCCGGTGAAGTCACAACCTACAAATCCATTTCCATACTCAATATTGAATGTTGGAAAATGAAGTTTATCCCAATCAATGGCAATGACTCTAGGATGTTCATGCAATCTAAACATCTCTCTACTAAATAGCTTTGTCACCTATGATTCCCCATACTTAGAAGATGTGAACTGGTCAATCATCGTAGACATACTATATGTCCAATGTACCCTCAGTAAACCTTTGATGCAGTTTGTCCACATGCTCTCCCACTCTCTCCCATAAATGGTCAAAGATTCCATCCATCATGTGGAATGAGTGTGCCTCGACTTGCTATGATGACAAGTCATATACTCCCCTACATATTTTGTGAGGCCTCTCCATGCGAACCTCTTTCGAATCTTCCTAGACATTGTGAAACATTCTCTGTTCCTAGCACTAATCTGCAAGGTGTTGAAATAATAATCCATATGAATTCCCATGATAAGCCATGTGGTCATAAGTTTCACAAACTCAGTCAACTCCTCAAAATACTACTCCCCAAAGAAATTCACCCTAAGTATACCAAGAGTAAACTCTTGAAGGATAAGATGATTCATCTCATGTGTAACAACTACCAATATGTCAAATATTGCAGTCCCAGTGTCCCAAGCTAATCTCCTTGAGGAACCATCATGATGATGCTACATAGATCTAATCATAATTGTATGATCCTCATGTCTATACTGCAACCTCCACACTCGGAAACCTAAGCCGTGATGTCTAAAAGACTCGAATCCACTATTATGGGTCATATCCTGTAGATGCGCCTCCGGGGAATTAAAGTCTACAAGTCCATTGGCATACCCCATCCTGGGTATTGGTAAAGAACATCTATCCTTCCATATAACATGCACCTATACATCTCCTCTCAGAATTTCCCAAAAATGACATGGAACGATAATATGAGTTCCTAGAACCCACACCCAAACTATGAATCCACTATGCCTCATACTAACTGAATCCAAATGTTCTACATTGTTTAACTTTGTTCCTGTTAATATGTACAACTCCTACCCAAATTTACTAAGAATTGTGTTGTCCCAATCATAGTCAATGTACTCTGGAAACCTGTGGAGTCTAAATTACTCCCTAAATAATAGTTCTTCTACCTTTGGTGCCTCATTTTATGATGAAGTCTCAGAAATGTAGTCCCTACCATGCACCTTTGGTATACTTGTGCCGAAATCTATTGACACACATTCGCACCTCTATCTTGATACACGTGTATACTAGCATAATCATGTTGGATAGGTATTCTCTGACTTGTTCTGTTTACAAGTCATGCACTCCCTAACATGTATCCATACATCATCCTCGAGGCCTTTCCATGAGACCCTCTGTCTAATCTGTTGGTAAGTTTAAAAGTACCCAAGATGTCCTGTCATGGGTGAATCATGTCTAACCGTCATGATATCTTCCCTAGAAGTGTGGACTTAGGTACTAAGTATATGCCAGCTCTGAAGAAGATGATATCATGTACTACTCTATACTTTTCATCCTGAATATGAACATCCAACAACTCGCAAAAAAATCAGTCCTTGGAATATTATTCTAGAAAGTGGGACTTCCAATCAACTGAAATCATCATGAACTAATCCACTGTATTAAGTATATCCTCCCGATGTGTCTCTGCACCCTACATACTGATCACATGGAAACAATGTAAAACATTCGTCATTTCAATCTTCCTATCCTTATCTAGATGATAATATGATCTAAAATCAATCTTTGGAGAGTACTCTGTCCCATGCATGAATATGCTCTCCATCGTGCCCCAGGTCTCACTTACTTGTCTCCAAAAATCCTACCATGTACTTTTGTATATGAGTAGATCATCAATAAACATCAAGATAAACCCTTGTAGTTGTTGTGTGAAGATGAGGTTCATGTGAGACATACAAGTGGGAAATATGTTGGTCAACCCTAATGGCCTAACCAAGAACTTGTGGTGCTCGTAATGACACCTAGAAGTATTTTGGTGATATCCTAATTGAATATAAATCTTAAAGGAATATATTTCTCTCTGAACTCACCCATCCACTCACCAATCCTAGGAATCCTCCACTCAATGATATTTCTAAAGTCATGTCTAGAGGTCTCCCTAGGGGAATCATTCCAAAAACCCATTGTACACCATCGTACAAAACTGTATACTATTGTATACCACTGTGCACCCCTGTATCTTCATGTACCATCCTATATCCTATATGTTCCATTGTATCATCAATATCAACTAAACTTGGATCCCAGAGTGATGTATCCACATTTATCCTATACTCATTCCACGAATCAATTGGTACATATACTTCCTTGTCGGCTGGTTCACAAGGAATTTTCTCAACTACCTCATCGGTAGGTAAGCTTTGAGCCAAAAGAAATGGCTCATGATCCTTGTAATGAAAAACAAAGGCATGGTCAAAACCCTCTTCATTATACCCCTCCTCAAGCACATGCAACTTTGAATGCTCCTTATGCAGGATCGTCACAAGATTCCTCCATCAAACCATAAGTACCACTAACATCCTCATGTATATTGATTCCCATAAAAGATTCAAATGATGATGAATGTGCTAAGCTCAAATCCATAAGAGGCTCATGTGCAGGCTCCCTAAATTCCTCTTCATCATCCCTCATGCATGACTCCCTAGAAGTTAGATCAACATCCAAGGGAATATCATCCAACACCAAATATTCATCATGTTTCATCATGTTTGGGAGCTAATACACCCTCATCATGCGCATCCAAAAAATCAACCCGAGGTCCTGTCAAACCTTCCTAATTAGGTGAGGTATTTTCTTCACCAACTACCTCATATTTGAATCCCTTTTTATTCTTCTTCCCAAATAGATGCTTCAACAACTCAGGATGCTCTAAAATTTTTGTTATATTCCTTTCATAGTCTATTAGACTCTTTTGATAGCTTTGACAAGATTGTAATAATTTTGTCCCAAGTTCTTGATTCTTCTCCAACCTATAAAATCCACTCAAGCTAGCAAGATCTCCATGTATGATACCACCATAATATCCCCAAATAATAATATTCTAGATTTTTTATCCAATATAGTTCTAGTTATACTCTTTATATGTTATTACGTTGATTGAGGACTTTCTACAAACATTTTGTACATAACCCACATATAGGAATATTTTCAAACATATTGCATTCAATCTAAATACACCAGAAAATAGAAGAGATAATATGGCACTTTATTAATAATGGAATATTGACCACACAATACAATCTCTAAGGTCATTGTAGCAGTTGTGAAAACCAACAAACATAAACTAAAAAACCAAAAACCTAGTGCAGTGCCTTGATCCTTCTAGAAGATGGTTCTTTCTCAAACCTTCTTAAGGGTTAACTCCAACTCTCAAAACCCTCTCCAAGAAAGATACCAAACCCATGTAAGTCTGAAACCTCCACTGGAGATAAAGTCGAGATGCTCCAACATCGATGATAAAAATCTAGCCACCCATGCCCAAGTGCCCTGGGCACTTTAGTTTTTCAAAGGTCCTCGTAGGACAAAGATATATAACCAATAGTGCGTCATGGGATAGAGCTGGAAAACAAGTGGGGCATCGTAGGAACCCCTATACTCATCGTGCAAGGGTGTCATAACAAACCTACAGAAAATGAATTTGTCCCTCGGAAAGTCCATGCACCTCCTGAACACCTCAATACCCTCAAGTCTCCTATGCAATTCGATATGCCTCCAAATGAAAACAAACCCAAATTGAAGCTCCAATGATGATACTGGATGGATCCTCATTCTTGTTTAGATAGAGTGGATATTTCACCACCAAAACTAAACTATAATGGTGGAAGGGTTTTGCTAAACCCCAACGAAACAATGGGTCCAAGAGCACTCCAAAATGAGAGATCCAATCATAATGCAAAGTGAATCTTTTCCCCTCCTTTTATCCTTCTTCCATGCCTTCTATAACTTTCCCATTTTTGAATAAATAAAATATGACCCTTATTGCCCTTTTACTTTCACTTTAAGACCAAAAGTCACTTTAATAATGTATAAGTAACTTATTAATATAAAGTTACTTTATTTCATTAATGTCACTTTAAAACTATAACATCTCCTAAATAAGTGGCATTAAATGACCCATTTTCACTCCCTTGTTCTTCACTAACAAGCCACAAACGTCATTTCCATTGCAAAATAGAGGAACCCAAAAATGGGGACATGATGTTTCTTCTTTATTATTACAATCATTTAGCACATTAGTTGTGTATATACGATAACTGAAAGAGAGGCAATCACATAAATAAGAGAGACATAAAGATTATCCTGGGAAACCCTCTAGGGGGAGAAAACCCAACAAACTTCCTCAATATAGATTTTCCAACCAAGAACAATGCTTCTCTCCTAGAGAGAACTGACAAAGTAGAAGATCCTCCTCTACCCCTTCACCAGGAAAGAGTAGCGCACCAAACTAAGAGATATCTCAGTGATAGACCAAGAAACCTCCTTGACATCACACCTAGTTGCAATAGCTTCTCCTTCAAGACTTGTGCACTTTTTCTGTTGTTGTAGATCTTATGAGTGAGTGTACAAGTGAGGCACTAGCCTCCCTTATAAATAGTAGTTTGGCCTCCCTAAATTAGGTCTGGTCTGACCTATCAATTTACCCTCTTAAATTACATTTAATTTTCAAGGCACAATAGGGCCGAATTTTACAAAGGCACAATAGGGTTGTCTTAATAAATATAATATGATAACATTCTCTAGGGTTTGTCTTGGTCAAATAAAATAAGGATATCTTCCAAATCTACTCAATATTCAACACTCCCTCTTAGCAAGGATGGTATTCTTCTTGTCACGGTCATCATCACTTCTTATGCACTTCTGCATACTTGGTCATTGTCTTGTTTTCAATAATGGATCTACATATCATAGGAAGTTTTGCACTTTCACTGTAATAATGTACAAGCCTGCGTTGGGGTAGCTTACCATCCTGCTTTGGGGTTACCAACCTGCACTGGGGTAGTGTACCAGCCTATGTTGGGGTTACCAACCTGCACTGGGGTAGTGTACCAGCCTGTGTTGGGGTAGCGTACTTGCCTTCGTTGGGGCTACCAACCTATGATGGGGTAGCATACCATCCTACATCGGGGTTAGCAACCTGCGTTGGGGTAGAAAACTAGCCTGCATTGGGGTTACTAACCTATGTTGGGGTAGCTTACCAACTTGCATTGGGGTTACCAACCTGCGTCGGGGTATCTTACCATCCTGCATTGGGGTTACCAACCTGTGTTGGGGTAGCATACCAACCTGCGTTGGGGTAGCGTACGAGCCTTCATTGGGGTTACCAAACTGCGCTGGGCTGGCTCATCACTTCCCTCTACTGCGGATCAAATCACCTCCCTCTACTGGGGATCGCATCACCTCCCTCTATCAGGGGACACATCACTTCCCACTTCTAGGGAATGCATTGCCTCCTTCTACTAGGGATTGCATCACCTCCCTCTAATGGGGAAAACATAACTTCCAAATACTAGGGAACAAATCACGTCCTGCTACTGGGGAAGTCTTTCTTGATCACTCCAATCTTGTCTCTGAAAAAAAAACTCGAACTTGACTCTGAACAGAGGCTTGGTCAACACATTTTCTACCTGTTTGTCAGTTGGAAAATATATTGGAGTCTTACTGGTTCCTTCTATGTCATGTCCCATACATGGTGGTACTTGATCTCAATATGCTTGGATTTTTCATGACACACTAGGCTCACTGGAAAATTTATGCAACTATAGTTTTCATAAAATTTAAAGGTTTCCTTCAACTCAAGATCAAAAAAATTTGCAATCAACTGTCACATTGGTTTTCCATAAGTTGACATGCTGCCACATACTATGCCTCTGCAGAACTAAGTGCCATATATGTTTGCTTCTCATTGAGTCACGAGATCACAATTGATCCCATACTAAATAAACATCCAGATGTCCTTTTCCGGTCTGTGACACTACTTGCCCAATATGAGTTTGCAATATTATCTCACACTCTGAGATATATCTGGGTCCAGAATCGATTGTACCTTTTAGGCACCTTATCACATGCTTTTCCATAATCCTATGAACATGTCTTTCATCACAAAACATATATCTGTCCTCGTGTTTCTTCAAACCAAATTTCCACATCACATTTTACCAACTTGGTATACTTCTCTGCTGCAACTCTATTAACACAATCATTTGTTGGCTCTATGTGCTTTCTCCAAATCACTATCCGTCTCACTATCTGATAGTATGTCCTCTACTCTCTCTGCAACTGTTCCTTCTGGAACTGGAACTCTGCATTGGAAACTACTCTTTCTAAAACTAAGAATGACTACTCCATTCTCACGGTAGCTTCTGAACTCTGAGAGTATCTCCTCTACTCTATCATGATAATAAATTCATTTTCTCCCTTTGAATCCCATACTATATCGACTGTTTTTAATGGAACATGGTTGTTCTATATATATACTTCTTTTGATTACTGGAGAAAGTGTCTTTTCATAGTCTTCTCCCTCTTGTTGTGAGAATCCTCAGGACACAAATCAGGCTTTGTACATCTTTATGAATGGTCCTTGGGAGGATTATCCTCCTTATTGGATTGTGAGGGATGACTCCCTCTGAAATCTAACTCCTTTTGAGCTAGTACTTGGTGGGTCTACCTTCCTCACCATTGGTGGAGCCATCTACTCCTCATGATATATCTATTCAATGATATATGGATTTACATCTTGAAAAGTGTCACGAGACCATGTTGGTCTCTTCCTGATTATCGCAATGGTTCTAGGTAGGCCCTTCTGGATCTACTAACTTTCCTAATGGTCTGAAGAGTGATCAATCAACACCATCTGGAACTGGGGGTATCTCAATCTCAAATACAGGGACTGTCATGCTTGTTCCCTCTGAGCCTTGATTTATTTTGAGTCTACAATAAACTCAGTTTTTTTGTAATATATACTTGGTGATGGATACCATGTCTTAATATGAAAAGTTGAGTCAAAATTCAAACAAGTTCTGATTCTTGTCAAGGTGGCTTCATTATCCATTGAGCAGGTCTTCTCATCGGGGAACTACACAACATTGTGAGTTATATTCAAATGTGTTTGTTTTACCATAGACAATGTCACATGATTGCCACCCAACCATAGGAATTTGCATATACCACCCCGAGCACAAATTATTTCTTGATTTTTTATAAATGAGACCTTGTTGGATTCTCGTACCATGGATAATGATCCAACAAGATAATATAAACAAAATTCATAAAATATAATGTTAATAAAATTAAAACTAAAATAAAATATGAAGGGTTCATACCTGGAGCGTGCATTTATTGGACTTCTTTCTTTGATCTATATGATGTATGGATGAATAAAGATACTTCTTCACAACTTGTACTTGACCCTCATGATACAACAATTCTCCACTTATTTTACTTCCTAAAGTTTTAGTGTGGAAGGAAATGAGATATAGTTATCAATATCACTTGATATGAATCAAGTCCTTCAGAAGCGCTAAGTCCTATATCGCATAAGATATAGTTCATATGTATCATCTTCTTTCGTTATTTTCCGATCAGGTTCATCTTCTCCTGTGAAATGAGCATGTTGTCTTTTAAACTTCATGGTTTTATCTTGGTCTTTTGCTTGGGGACAATTTCTTGCAATATGCCCCATCTTCTGGCAAATCAAGCACATGAAGCTTGAGATATCTTTATGAGAATCTTGTCTTTTATGAGGCTTCTAAAATATTTTTTGAGAGTGAACTTCTTTCTTGTTCTTTACTTTTATTGTGTGAACTATTAGCTCTTGATATTCATTGTTCTCTATCTTTTCCTTTCTTGCCTCTAATCTAGCTTCTTCTTGAGCAAAATCTTCCCATAACTTGTTGAACTTAGTTAACTTTCTTCTAGAGAAAATTCCTTGGATGAAGTATTCCCAATAATTTGGAAGACCATTTAATATGGTCATTGTTATCTCAGCTTCTTCGACTGAGTCCAATAGATTCCAATTGTTCTTTAATCTGGGACACTCTTGTGAAGTAATATTGAATGGTTTCTAAATTTTGCATCTTCACATTCTTGAATTGTGTCCTCAAGGTCATTTTTTGATTGATGTACTTTCCTTCAAATAGACGGGATAAGGAATCCATCATTTTCTTTGGGGTTTTTAATGCTGAAACATGAGGAATAAAATGGTTCTTGATCGAATCGGAAATGATCCTCTTTGCTTTGATCATATCCTTATTATATTTGTTTTTGGTCTCATCTTCCTTTGGCTCTTCAATATCTTGTTCAACAAAAATTATAATGTCATTCTCTTCTAGAATGAGCATCACTCTGTACTTCCATGCTTGGAAGTCATTGACTCCTTCAATCTTTTCGTCAAGCTTGGTATTGGTAGTCATCCTTCCTATAACAAGTAAACAAATAATTTTTCAAGGTGAGGATTTTATACCTTACCAGAGAGATTGTTGAGTCAATGATGAAATCTGTCACAAAATATGTAGCAATTGTAACTAGACTTAGGGTTTATGAGGAAACCCTAATTTTTCAAATTTCAAATCTAAGAATTCTGATCCAGGGACTAGAAGCGTCCTCCTAGAGAGAGCTCCTAGGTGTGGTTACTTTCTCCAACGTCGTCCTTAAATAGGGAAAACTTCAACCTTAGTGTTTATGCAGAAACCCTAATTCTGCGGCATTTGGAATACCAAAAAATGAATTTTGGAGAGGTTGCATTGAGGCTAGCCAATTCTTTATAAACTATGAGTTGGTCTCTTTTATGCCTGCTCTGATACCATGTTGATATTTTACTTATAGAACTAGTAGTTACGGATCTTCTTTATTGTTACAATCATTTATCACATTAGTTGCATATATAAGATTACTAAAAGAGAGGCAATCATAGAAACAAGAGAGACACAAAGATTATCCTCGGAAACCCTATAGGGGGAGAAAATCCAACAAACTTCCTCAATATAGATTAGCCAACCAAGAACAATGCTTCTCTCCAAGAGATAACTAACAAAGAGGAAGATGCTCCTCTACTCCTTCACTAGGAAAGAGTAGTGCACCACTTAACCAAGAGATATCCCATATATAGACCAAGAACCCACCTTCATAAGTTTATCACTACAATTTTATTTATTATAAATATTAATGAACACTTTAGTAATTATTTAAATGATGTTATACTAGTTTAATATATATTCTTATTAATTATTTTTAATGTATATGGTTAAATTAATTATTTAAATATAAAAGTTAAGGAAGATGATTAAATTTATTGTTAAAAAATATTGTGGAGAAATTATAAAAAATATCAATTTTTTTTTAATTTTTATATATTTTATTTTTTATATAAAATTGAAAAAATATCTCTATTAATATGGATTTTTTAAATTTTCTAAGCCATCTAAATTATAGTGATCTTGGAAAAATTATCATGATATTTATTCAGTATCCAAATAACTTTATAAAATAATTCAAATAATCCAATTTTGGTTTTAGTGGAGGTTAATCACTACTACCATCATTCATATATATATATATATATATATATATATATATATATATATATATATATATATATATATATATATATA
>ML776585.1:528387-539621 GCA_009831015.1 Picea engelmannii | reverse complement strand
TGAAAGTTCAAGAATGAAATAGAAACATTATGAAGGTTGTTGGTTTTAGAATATAACTAAAATTTTTAATCAGAAATTATTCATTATTTAAGTCTTTTATTTAAAAGAATGCAAAATATAAAATATAAATTCTTCCAAATGGTGATGAATAAGAGCAAGCCATGGATTAGTTTATGGTGCACACAAATATTAAGAGAAAAATATGAATTTGAATGTTGAAATTTTAACATGACTTGATTAGAGAAGAAAGATAATTTTTTAATCAAAACTTCATTGTTAAATGTCGGTTTTAAACAAAACATTTTTTAATGAGGAACATCAAAACTCAAAAATTAAAAAAATTATTTGCTCCATAAAAATAAAAGACAAATTCTAACACTAAATGAAACACATATTCAAGGTAACCATATTCCTATCCTTACCAAAATTTCTACACAATGTCCTTACTAAAATGTTTATTCAAATAATTAAACCCATTTTTCAAAGTGGCCCTCTCTATATCCCTAAAAAGAAAGGTACATATTGAATATGGCCCTATTCCTATCCTAAGGACATTTTTTACACAATGTCTATTTATACACATTGTCTTTGTTGAGATATTCGTTCAAATAGTTGAAAACATTTTCAAAGTGGCCCTATCTATATCCCTAAAAAGGGTGATGCACATACTACTACAAAATGCATAAAGCTTGTCATCGAAGTTTTTGTCATAAATATGCATAGTTTTGAATTCTTGTCAAGATTTTCATTTTAATTATGAGATCCATCTTCATGAAATCTATCTATTGCAATATTTCCAAAGGAAAACAAAGATATTTCTAATAAAATCACAACAAAACATTATGCATTGAATTGCAAAGCTGCATAACATTTACTAGTATATATACAATTATATTTCTATACATAAATTTAACAACGCAAATATGAAATGAGTTGAAAAACAATGTGACGGCCATCGGGGACTCAAATTTCTCCATTTCAACAAGTCTTGATTTTCTGACAAGTAAAAGGTTCCACGCGTTCTGATTATTTTTTCAAAAAACCAACGATCCAGGTCGTCTTAAAATTGGCCAAAAACCCCAGGGACAACATTCCCATCACATAGGTGGAACTTTGAATTTTGGCATAGTTCCAATCAGATTTAGGGGTAAATTCAATTGGAAAAATAGGGCGGTTTGAGTGTTATTTATCCCAGACTATACTGGCATCGAATACTAAGCACTCAAATTGCCCCATTTTCGGCAAGCCCTATTTTTTCGGCAAGTCAAAGTTCCATGCATTTTGATCTTTTTTTTTTTTTAAACTCGACGATTTGGGTCATCTTAAAATTGGTTCAAACCCCCAAGGGAAAATTTCCCATCACATTGGTGGAACTTTGACTTCTAACATAGTTCCAACTGGATTTAGCACCAAGTTTAACTAGAAAAATGGAGCAGTTTGAGTGTTTCTTATCCCATGCTATATCAACGTCGACTATTAAGCACTCAAATTGCCCTGTTTTTTCCGGCAAGTCAAAGTTCCACACATTTTGATCATTTTTTCGAAAAACTGATGATCTGGGTCGTCTTAAAATTGTTCAAAACCCTTAGCGGCAAAGTTCCTATCACATAGATGGAATTTTTACTTCCAACATCGTTCCAATAGAATTTAGGGCCCATTTTAATAAGAAAATTGGGGCAATTTGAGTGTTGTTTATCCCATGCTATACTGGCGCCGACTACTAGGCACTCAAATTGTCGCATTTTCGATGAGCCTCATTTTTCTAGCAAGTCAAAGTTTCACACATTTTGATTGTTTTTTCAAAAAACCAACGATATGGATCATCTTAAAATTGGCCAAAATACCTAGGGGCGAAGTTCCCATCACATAGGTGGAACTTTGAATTCTAGTATAGTTCCAACTGGATTTAGGGTCAAATTTAACCAGAAAAAATGGGCAATTTTAGTCTTGTTTATCCCATGCTACACTGGCATTGACTACCATGCACTCAAATCACCCCATTTCCGGTGAGCCTCATTTTTTCAGCAGGTTAAAGTTTCGCGTGTTCTGCTCATTTTTTTTGAAAAACCAACAATCTGGGTCATCTTAAACTTAGCCAAAACCCCCAAGGAAAAAATTCCATGGGAAAATTTCCCATCACATATGTGGAACTCTGACTTTTAGCATAGTTCCAACCAAATTTAGGGCCAAATTTAACTAGAAAAACGAGGTGGTTCGAGTGTTGTTTATCCCATGCTATATTGGCATCGACTACTAGGCACTCAAATTGCCCCATTTTCAGTGAGCCTCGTTTTTCTGGCAAGTCAAAGTTCCATTGTATTTCCAACCGGATTTAGGGCCCAATTTAACCAGAAAAATGGGGTGGTTTGGGCATTTTTTATGACATCAACTATCGGGCACTCAAATCGCCCCATTTCTAACAAGCCCTATTTTTCTGGTGAGTCAAATTTCCATGTGTTTTTATCGTTTTTTCGAAAAACCGACGATTTTGGGTCGTCTTAAAATTGGCCAAAATCCCAAGGGGAAAAATTCTCATCACATAGGTAGAAACTTGACTTATGGCATAGTTCCAACTAGATTTAGGGCCAAAATTAACTAGAAAAAGAGGGTGTTTTGAGTGTTGTTTATCCCACACTACACTCGCATCAACTATCGAGCACTCAAATAGCTCCATTTTTGGTGAGCCATATTTTTCTGGCAAGTCAAAGTTCCAAGTGTTCTAATCATTTTTTCTAAAAACTGACCAGTCTTGAATAGCTATATATTTAATTCCATAGATTTTATGTACTTCCCTCATTAGCCTATTGTTTCAATTTCCCTCATTAGCCTATTGTTGCAATAGATTTACGCTTTTAAAAGAGAAGGACTATTAAACAATGATGCTAGGTGCAATAGATTTACGCTTCTAATAGAAAAGGACTATTAGACAATGATGCTAGGTGTGGAGAAAAACATGAACAAGTTCATAGAAAAAAAGGAAAGTATATAATAAATGATGATAGAAACAACAAAAAAAAACTCAAAGTGATGTTTACAACTTTATGATTGTTAAATAATATTAAAAAAAAGTGTATTTATTTGGAGTAAAATTATATGGAATTAAGTTCAAGTTTTGAAGATTCCTAACATTTTTAGTGGCATTCTACTTATCATGGAAATCATATTAAAATTATTTTCATGTTAAAATTTTATAAGAAAAAAAAGAGTGACATCAAAATAAAATAGATTAGTTGTTAATGAGTTAATATTTAGTACAAATAAAATATTCTAAATAAAATAGTGCAAATGAAATTTAAAAGATAAAAAAAAAAAAAAAGTTACTAGATGTGAAAAAAAGAAGAAATTCAAAGTTATTAACGAAGAAAAAAAATGGTCATTAAATTTATATTCAAATTAATTGATGTAAGTTATATAAAATAATCATAACAAAGGTTATTAAAGTCATATTCAAATTAATTGATGTAAGTGGGGAAAATAAACCAAATTAAGATTATGATTGAACCTATTCAAGTAAGAGGGTAGGTAAAGTGAGTGAAGTAATACAAATGAAGGTGGTAGGCTAAAGATTCAATGAAATGAAGATTTTTAGGGGGATATTTGATCAAAATATCTGGTGAGAAATTGTTGGATTCGTAAATAATCATTTAAATCACCAGATTTCGGCAAAAAAAATCATTTCATAAAACAACTAACCAACGCCTATATAAAATAAGGAAAAAGGAATAAATTATTAAAATAATAATTATTAGTAATTATATCTCAAGGGTAAGTAAAGTCACTAGAATAATATAAATGAAAGTGAGGGAAAAGAATAAATTAATAAGATTATAATTATTAATATATATATATATATATATATATATATATATATATATATATATATATTTATTTATTTATTTATTATAAGTAGAAAAAGAGCTTAAAAAATTAGGATTAGGGGCACAAGAAAGGAACGTCGAGGGATTATTAATTGAGTAAAAATGAAATATTATGGGGAGATAATAAAATGTTTATAGTTAAAAGAGTAAGAAAAACACCATGAAAAAGAAAGAAGCAGGGAAAGATTAATTATTAATTTAAAAAAATGAAATCAAGAAAACATCAATTAGAAAAGATGAAAATTAAAATCATAATTTATGAGGTGAAATAAAAAACATTCTACTAAAGGGGTTGTCTAAATAATTTAATCACATGATGTTAAGGAAGAAGAAAAATGTGAAAGAAAGAAAGGGAAATAAATTAAGGAAATAAAATGAATAAGAAAATGGGAAACATATAGAAAAAATAATTAAATATTAGTTAATAAATGAAAAAGAATATATTAAATATTAGTAAAAAAAATGTAAAAAAAGGAAACTAGGAAGGAATAGGTGGAGCAAGGACATTTGTCTAATGATGAAGATGATGTATAATGAGTTTTTAAGCATGATAGTTTATAACTATCTTTTCGATTAAAAGTGTTAGGATGTTTTTCAATTTTGATATATTTATTTTATGAATTATTCCACTTTTAATTTTAGTAGTCACTTACTATATTATGTTTTATGATGGAGAAAATTTTAATATAAAATAGAGCATTCTTAAAGAATAAAAAAATAAATAAAGTGATCTAAAACTCTAAGAGAGAGTAAATCTATGCATGGTAGTCATGGTAGGATTGAGAGAGTAAATCTATCCATGGTAGTCATGGTAGGATTTATCATTCATTTTTCAATGAAATTTAGAGTGTAATTGAATTCAATATATTACATTTTTCACAGTGATCTATGACATGCAAATTAATGTTTGAGCACAAGGTAGAGGATATTGAAATTTTTTTAACCTATATGTTTTCTATTACATTTTTAACATTTTTTTAATTGATTGAATTCATGTTCTTTTATTATAATAATAATAATAATAATCTAATTTTAAGGTCATGACGAAGCGAGACACCAATTCGGTGTTTAATATCCCCAAATAATAATATGCTAGATTTTCTATCCAATATAGTTATGGTTATACTCTTTATATTTTATTAAGTTAATTGAGGACATTCTTCAAACATTTTGCACATAACCCATAGATAGGCATATTGTCAAACGTACTGCATTCAATTTAARTACACTAGAAAATAGAAGAGATAATATGAAACTTTATTAATAATGGAATCTTGACCACACAATACAATGTCTAAGGATGATGTAACAGCTGTGTAAACCAACAAACATTAACTGAAAAACACAAAACCTAGTGCARTGCCATGATCCCTTCTAGAAGATGGTTCTTTCTCCAACCTGCTTAAGGGTTGAATAAAAMTCTCCAAATCCTCTCCATGAAAGATGCCACACCCCTGTAACTCTCAAACCCTGTTGGAGATAAATTCGAGTTGCTCCAACACCGATGGCAGGAATCRGGCCGACCATGCCCAAGTGTCTTGACCAATTTAGTTTTGTAGAGGTCCTGGTGGGATGAAGTTGGATAACTAATAGTGCCTCATGGGCCAGAGCTAGAAAAAAAGTGGGGCCTCGCAGGACCCCCTATACTCATCACACAAGGGTGCCACAATAGTCCTAAAGAAAACAGATCCATCCCTCAGAAGTGTTGTGCACCTCCTGAACACTTTGATACAGTCAAGTCTGTTGTGCAAGCCCATATGCCTCCAACTAAAAGAAAACCCAAATTGAAGCTCCAATGAATATCATGGATGGATCCTCCTTATCTATCTAAGGTGGATATTGCACCACTGAAACTAAACTATAATGGTGGAAGGGTTTTTCTAAACCCCAACGAAACAATGGATCCAAGAGCACTCCAAAATTAGAGATCAAATCATAATGCAAAGTGAACCTTTAACCCTCCTTTTATCCTTCTTCCAAGATTTCTAGAATTTTCCCCTTTTTGACTAAATCAAATATGACCCACATTCCCCTTTTATTTCCACTTTAAGAGTAAAAGTCACTTTAATAATGTATAAGTAACTTATTAATCTAAAGTTACTTTAATTACTTAATGTCACTTTAAAAACATAACATCACATAACTAAGTGACATTAAATGACCCATTTTGACTCCCTTCTTCTTCACTGACAAGCCATAGAAGTCATTTCTAGTACATAATAGGGGAACCTAGAAAATGGGGACATTACAAATCCTCCCTTCCCAAAGATTGCTTTCCCTCAAGCAATTCCATCACACCCATAGAAACAACAAACTGAACCAAACTGAAACTAATGATGATCCCCAAATCCCAAGAGAACTTGAAATATGTGGAGCACCTATCTCCCACAATACTATCCTGCAATGGGCTAACACCATGGGCCTCCTACAATTAACAACTGGCTCTCCCATCTATACCAACTGCCAAAATATCAACCCATAAAATCCCAAGGTTCCATGATATCACCAAAAAGGACCCATCATGTTGATGTTATGCCTCCGTGACTATAAATACATGATCCTCCTTCCTAAACTACATCCTCCACTCCTACATCCACAAGTTGTAAGGTCTTCAAGAATTGTCCCCATTATCAAGGATAATGTCTTGCCAATGTATCTCAGTCAAGTCAACGAAATCAACTCTAAAATCAGGCTTCAAAAAGGAAATCCCTAATACTCCAACATCCCCAGCCTACTACAATCATCTAAGTGTCGTCTGAAAAATCTCTCAACACATCGTCTGCAAAGTCCCTCCATGTGAACTTTTCTCGGACCATCTTATAAGAGATAAAGTCACCAGGATCCCAAGATAATCTCATAAAGGAACCACCATGTTGATGTTGCACCACTCTGATAATAATTGTCCAAACACCGTGCCCAATATGTCTCCTCCTCCCCTGATACTCCCACCTGAAATACCTATAAGGGATAAATATACTACCATGAATAATATCTTTCATAGGAATCTCGGTGAAGTCACAACCTGCAAATCCATTTCCATACTCAATCTTGAATGTTGGAAAATGAAGTTTATCCCAATCAATGGCAATGACTCTAAACTACTAATAGAATCGAAACATCTATCTACTAGATATCTTTGTCACCTATGATTCCCCATACTTAGAAGATGTGAACTAGTCAATCATCGTAGACATACTATATGTCCAATGTACCCTCAGTAAACCTTTGATGTAGTTTGCCCACATGCTCTTCCACTCTCTCCTATAAATGGTCAAAGATTGCATCCATCATGTGGAATGAGTGTGCCCCGACCTGCTATGATGACAAGTCGTATACTCCCCTACATGTTTTGTGAGGCCTCTCCATGCGAACCTCTCTCGAATCTTCCTGGACAATGTGAAACATTCTCTGTTCCTAGCACTAATCTGCAAGGTGCTGAAATAATAATCCATATGAATTCCCATGATAAGCCATGTGGTCATAATCTGCACAAACCCGATCAACTCCTCAAAATACCACCCCCCAAAGAAATTCACCCTAAGTATGCCAAGAGTAAACTCTCGAAGGATAAGATGATTCATCTCATCTGTATCAACTACCGATATGTCAAACATTGCAGTCCTAGGGTCCCAAGCTAATCTCCTCGAGGAACCATCATGATGATGCTACACAGATCTAATCATAATTGTATGATCCTCATGTCTATACTGCAACCTCCACACCTGGAAACCTAAGCCGTGATGTCTAAAAGACCCAAATCCACTATTATGGGTCATATCCTGTAGATGCACCTCAGGGGAATTAAAGTCTACAAGTCCATTGGCATACCCCATCCTGGGTATCGGTAAATAACATCTATCCTTCCATATAACATGAACCTATTCATCTCCTCTCCGAATTTCCCAAAAATGACATGGAGCGATAATATGAGTTCCTAGAACCCACACCCAAACTATGAATCCACTATGCCTCATACTAACTAAATCCAAATGTGCTACATTGTTTTACTTTGTTCCTGTTAATATGTACAACTCCTACCAAAATTTACTAAGAACTGTGGTGTCCCAATCATAGTCAATGTACTCTTGAAACCTGTGGAGTCTAAATTCCTCCCTAAATAATTGTTCTTCTACTTTAGGTGCCTCATTCTATGATGAAGTCTCATAAATGTAGTCCCAACCATACACCTTTGGTATACTTCTTTCGAAATCTATTGACACACATTCCCACCTTTATCTTGATACAAGTGTATACTAGCATAATCATGTTGGATAGGTATTCTCTGACTTGTTCTGTTTACAAGTCATGCACTCCCTCACATGTATCCATACATCATCCTCGAGGCCTTTCCATGAGACCCTCTGTCTGATCTATTGGTAAGTTTGAAAGTACCCAAGATGTCCTGCCATGGGTGAATCATGTATAACCCTCATGATATATTACCTAAGTGTGGACTTAGGTACTAAGTATATGCCAGTTTCGAAGTAGATGACATCATGTACTACTCTGCACTTTTCGTCCTGAATATGAACATCCAACAACTCACAAGAAAATCAATCCTTGGAATATTCTTCCAGAAGGTGGGACTTCCAATCAACTGAAATCATCATGAACTAATCCATTGTATCAGGTATATCCTCTCGATGTGTGTGTGCACCCTGCATATTGATCACATGGAAACAATGTAAAGCATTCTTCATTCCAATCTCCCTATCCTTATCTGGATGATAATATGATCTAAAATAAATCTTTGGAGAGTACTCTGTCCCATGCATTAATATGCTCTCCATCGTGCCCCATGTCTCACCTACTTGTCTCCAAAACTCCTCCCATGTCCTATTGTATATGAATAGATCATCAATAAACACCAAGATAAACCCTTGTAGTTGCGGTGTGAAGATGGGGTTCATGTGAGACATAAAGGTGGGAAATATGTTGGTCAACCCTAATGGCCTAACCAAGAACTTGTGGTGCTCGTAATGACACCTAGAAGTATTTTGGTGATATCCTAATCGAATATCAATATTAAAGGAATATATTTCTCTCTGAACTCACCCATCCTCTCACCAATCTTAGGAAACCTCCACTCAATGATATTTCTAAAGTCCTGTCTAGAGGTCTCCCTAGGGGAATCATTCCAAAAACCCATTGTACACCATCATATGAAATTGTATACTATTGTATACCACTGTGCACCCCTGTATCTTCATGTACCATCCTTCATCCTATATGTGCCATTGTATCATCAATATCAACTAAACCTGGATCCCATAGTGATGTATCCACATCTATCCTATACTCATTCCACAAATCAATTGGTACATATACTTCCTTGTCGGCTGGTTCACAAGGAATTTTCTCAACTACCTCCTCGGTAGCTAAGATTTGAGCCAAAAGAAATGACTCATGATCCTTGTAATGAAAAACAAAGGCATGGTCAAAACCCTCTTCGTTATACCCCTCCTCAAGCACATGCAACTTTGAATGCTCGTTATGCACGATTGTCACAAGACTCCTCCATCAAACCATAAGTACCACTAACATCCTCATGTATATTGATTCCCATTGAAGATGGAAATGATGATGAATGTTCTAAGATCAACTCCATAAGAGGCTCATGTGCAGGCTCCCTAAATTCCTCTTCATCATCCCTCATGCATGACTCCCTGGAAGTTAGATCAACATCCAAGGGAAATTCATCCAACACCAAATATTCATCATGTTTCATCATGTTTGGGAGCTAATACACCCTCATCATGTGCATCCAAAAAATCAACCTGAGGTCCTGTCAAACCTTCCTAATTAGGTGAGGTATTTTCTTCACCAACTACCTCATATTTGAATCCCTTTTTATTCTTCTTCCCAATTAGATGCTTCAACAAGTCAGGATGCTTTAACAATTTTGTTATATTCCTTTCATAGTTTATTAGACTCTTTTGATAGCTCTGACAAGATTGTAATAATTTTGTCCCAAGTTCTTGATTTTTCTCCAAACTATAAAGTCCACTCAGGCTAGCAAGATCTCCATCTATGATACCACTGTAATATCCCCAAATAATAATATTCTAGATTTTTTATCCAATATAGTTCTAGTTATACTCTTTATATGTTATTAAGTTGATTGAGGACTTTCTACAAACATTTTGTACATAACCCACATATAGGAATATTTTCAAACATATTGCATTCAATCTAAATACACCAGAAAATAAAAGAGATAATATGGCACTTTATTAATAATGGAATATTGACCACACAATACAATGTCTAAGGCCATTGTAGCAGTTGTGAAAACCAACAAACATAAACTGAAAAACCAAAAACCTAGTGCAATGCCTTGATACTTCTAGAAGATGGATCTTTCTCCAACCTTCTTAAGGGTTAACTCCAACTCTCCAAACCCTCTCCAAGAAAGATGCCAAACCCATGTAAGTCTGAAACACCCACTGGAGATAAAGTCGAGATGCTCCAACATCGATAATAAAAATCCAGCCACCCGTGCCCAAGTGCCCTCGGCACCTTAGTTTTGCAGAGGTACTTGTAGGAAAAAGATAGATAACCAATAGTTCCGCATGGGATGGAGTTGGAAAACAAGTGGGGCATCGTAGGAACCCCTATACTTGTCGTGCAAGGGTGTCATAAAAAACCTATAGAAAATGAATTTGTCCCTCGAAAAGTCCATGCACCTCCTGAACACCTCAATACCCTCAAGTCTCCTATGCAATTCGATATGCCTCCAACTGAAAACAAACCCAAATTGAAGCTCCAATGATGATCCTGGATGGATCCTCATTCTTGTTTAGATAGGGTGGATATTTCACCACCAAAACTAAACTATAATGGTGGAAGGGTTTTGCTAAACCCCAACAAAATAATGGGTCCAAGAGCACTCCAAAATGAGAGATCCAATCATAATTCAAAGTGAAAAATTTTCCCTCCTTTTATCCTTCTTCCATGCCTTCTATAACTTTCCCCTTTTTAATAAATAAAATATGACCCTTATTCCCCTTTTACTTTCACTTTAAGACCAAAAGTCACTTTAATAATGTATAAGTAACTTATTAATATAAAGTTACTTTATTTCATTAATTTCACTTTAAAACCATAACATCTCCTAAATAAGTGACATTAAATGACCCCTTTTGACTCCCTTGTTCTTCACTAACAAGCCACAAAAGTCATTTCCACTGCAAAATAGGGGAACCCAAAAATGGGGACATGATGTTGATATTTTACTTATACAGCTAGTAGTTATAGTTCTTCTTTATTATTACAATCATTTAGCACATTAGTTGTGTATATAAGATAATTGAAAGAGAGGCAATCACATAAATAAGAGAGACACAAAGATTATCC
>ML776585.1:512139-524861 GCA_009831015.1 Picea engelmannii | reverse complement strand
AAATTCAATTTCCTAAGTTTCATCTTCTTACATCATATTCAAATTCATTGTAAAAGTACCTTGAATAATCCCTCTAAGTTAACATATTGTTTATCTTCCAGGTTTGCATTGCCACTAACTCGTCATGAGAGGCAATCATTACCTTGCACTCACCCTTGAATAAGTCTCTTTTGCATACATCTACAAGAAATTCAACTCCAAAAAAAACCATATTTATCAAGAATCTATTTTATTGTAGAAGCGATTTCTAGTTGAACACAAATTCAAAGGAAATATCATTTTTGCTAAATCTATTAGGTCTCTTTTCTAATGGCTAAAATTTTGGTTTATCTTTTTTTCGCATATATTATTTTTCTATGTTTAGTACCCATATGATTTAGGGTCAGAATTTTTTTGAGATTGTATATATGTCATTGAATCTTTTGAGAGATATAAGTATTCTTAAGGAAGTCTCTAATAGAAGGTTAGGTTGAGTTCATTAAAATGATTGAGAATTCAAAGGCATGGTCTGGTGTATTTTGATTTCTTTATTAGAAATATCAAATACAAAGTTTTTTTTCTTGAAAAAAATGTATAAAACATTTTGTATAATAAATAAGAGAGAACATGTAAATATAACATTAAAAATGTATTTTAAAAACAAATATATTTAGATTTGTGTTTTATTAATAATTTTTTTTTACTTCACACATTAAATGGATATTTAAAAATGAAAAAAAATTAAAAAACATATAATAATAATAATAATAATAAAATTCTTTTTGAGAAACTAATAATAATAAAACATTGGTTTTTTATAACAAGTTGGATTCTATGTAAAAATGAATCATCTAATAATAACACTAGTGAGTGTTATATTTATGATTTTTATTAACACTTATAAAAGAATTAATAAAGATTAAAGCTAGAGGGTTTATTTTTTTCGGGGATATCTTGATATCATAATGTGAAAAAGAGTAAAAGAAAAGATATATCTTCTTGTATTTTTGTATGTGTGAGAGAATTGATTATGAAGTGAGATTGGCATTTACATGATGTCATTCTTAGAATTTTAGTGGAGGTGAACCATACTAAGTTTAACACAAGACAATTCTTAGTTGTTTTAGTTGTAAGAAGAGAAATAAAATGTTTTTACATAGTTGTTTATCAAATAAAGTGAAAAAAAATGTTAATGTTGGTCATTTAATAAATCTAATATATATTTTTTTTAATTTTGAATTTTCAAATAGTGGAATCCTCTTGACTTTAAAAGTAAAATAAATTCATCTAATTTTGATTTTTGGAATCTTGAGTTTGAAATTGGTATCTATGTTAACTCCAAATCTTTAAGTAATGGATCCTTCTTTATATTTAATAGATTTTAATTTAGTACCTATCTAAGATTAATATATATTAATTTCTAATTTACTTGATAAATATACTTTAACAAATAATATTGTTTTACTCGGTTAATAATAGCAAGATACATAAGTTAGGCAAGGTTTGAACCAACTACATCTTAAGAAGTACCTTAACATTGCACTCTATAGCTAACTCAACTATTAAATTATTTAAAAATTAAAATAAATATATATTGCTTACTTAAATCAACCTTATTCCATTTAGCAATGTAAATATAAATCATTAAAGTAAGGTTCTTACAATTCATATGGTTTAATGTAAATATAAACTTGTGAAACAAGATTCTTGCAATTAATGTAGAAAGAGTAATTGCATGTGGGGAGCATGTTATGTAGCTCCAAGTGTGTAATTATACATATACTCATGTGCACACATTCCAAGTACATACATATTGACTTAAAAAAGGCCTATGACTGTACCAACTAGGATTTTTGAGGTTAATACTTCTTCAATGTGGTTTCAGGCTGCCAACAACAAATTGGATTATGGCCTGTGTAACTACTACAACATATGCTATTATGGTAAATGGAGAGGCAACCAAATTTTTTCAAAGCAACAGAGGAATTAGACAAGGATGCCCACTGTCACCTCTACTATTCATATTGGTGATGGAAGGTCTCGGCCTTTCTTTAAAGAAAGCTCGAGAAGATGGAGTTCTCATGGGGATAAAGGTTTCCATATTGATAAAGGTTCTCCACTTACTTTTTGTGGATGGCATTCTTATAAGGACGAAAGCATCAGTTGCAGAATGGGAGAAAATCCAAAATATTCTCCATGTATTTTGTTGAGCATTGGGATTGGTGATTAATGTACATAAGTCTTCTTTCCTTCATTTCAGAGTTCCTCCGGAAACTCTCACAGTTTTAAAAGAGTTATACCAATATTCCTTCAAAGAGATTTCTACAGGATTCAAATATCTGGGGTATTTTCTGAAACCAAATAGTTATAAGGTGGAGGATTGGCAATGGTTTTTTGAAAAGTTCAAATCCTGGATTAATCACTGGTGTAATAGATGGCTCTCCCTGGGTGGATGTTTTTTGTTAATAAAAGCGGTATTAGAGAGAAATCCAGTCTACTCGACGGCTCTAGCTCATATTCCGATCTCTGTTCTCCACAGGATGCGAAAAATGATGATTTCCTTCCTCTGGTCGAGAAATAAGAACAAACATAGTTACCATTTAAGCAATTGGGAATCAATTTCAAAACCTAAACCCTAGGGAGGTTGGGGGCCGCAAAACATCTTCATTTTCTATAGGGCATTGGCGACAAACACTTTATGGAGATCTTTGATGAAGATGGGCATATGGAAAAGGGTGATCAAAGACAAGTACTTTCCACATGGGTCGGTGCTATCATGGTTGAGATCGACAACTTCAGTTACATCCTATGGGTCCCAGACCTGGAAAAATATACTGAATACGTTACCAGTGATATTACAGTGGTTGGCTTGGAACCCGAGCTCGAGACACTTTATTTTAGTTGGGAAGAATGTAATTTTGGGAATGGGGCAGGACTCCATATTATCTCTGGAGTTGGTGCACCGTCTTAATAAAAAAAACATTCATCTCTTGCATCAAGCGAGTCGTGTTTTTCCAAGGGGTTTGATAGGCTCAATCTGGTTTGACAATGTTGATCTGGGGTTGGTTGGTAAAATTGTAGTGGAATGTGATAGATACAAGAATAATCTGATTGGTTTAGGCATCAAACTTATGGTTAGGCCGGATGAATTAATATGGACTGGTGGTGATTCGTCAGGACAAATTTATGTCAAGAATGTTTACTCAACTCTATCAAAAAAATTATGGAAATTCAAAACAGGGGGCTGGAGAAGAAAATTATGGAAATGGTACTGTCCACTGAAGATCAAGCTTTTTACTTGGCTCTTAGCTAAAAATACAATTCTAACATGGAAAAATTTGCAAAAAAGAGGTTGGAAGGGGCCATGATTATGCTATCTGTGCAAAAACATGAGGGAATCAGGTAAACACCTTTTTGTAAATTGTTCATTTACGTTATCAGTGTGGGATAAAGTGAAAAATGCTCTAAAACTCACTGTTGGTTGGAATGGAAATTCAGTGAATGAATGTTTCGAAAAATGGGCAAAACAGAACTATAATTTCCAAACTCTCCCTGCATATATTTGCTGGTACCTTTGGCTTGATAGAAACAATTCTATCTTCGAGTCTGGGACACCTTCTATTCTGAGGATAATGTATCTATCTCTAGGGGCATTAGGCAGTCATTGGAAAAATATAAAAGTTTCAGCCCCTGGACATACATCTACAATTTTCCCTAAAGATAAGGTTATTGTTTGGTTCGACGGGGCTGCTCAGCAGAATGGCGAAGTAAGTGGAGCAAGTGGGGTCTTAAAGATCAATGATCACATGGAGTATAGATGGACTTTAAATTATGGCAGTGGAACAAACTCCAGGGCAAAACTCATGGAAGCTTGGGCTACTTTAACTCTTGCATCTAGGATTTCAGTTTTTGACATACATGTTCTTGGGGATTCAAAGATAGTCATCGACTCGATCAATCAGAAAGGAACTCTACATGTGGAAACTTTAGATGGCTGGAAGGATATAATAACTGAACTTCTCACTCTATTCAGATCTATCTCTTGTGCACATATATATAGGGAAGAGGACAGACTATCAAAAAGGGCTCGTAAAAATTGTCCATGGAGAATTGCCTACAATCACTGGGAAGGTGGCCATGAGGGCCCCACTCTTTTTTTAAATATGTTTTGAACATCAGGGAGTTCAACTACTGTATATTCAATGGTTTTGTTTTGGACATGCTAGATGCTTCAATACCCTCATTAATAGGGATACCTTTTGTTTTATTTTGATATTAGTCCCTCGATAGCTTTGACGAAGATATTATATTAGAAAGTTTTGGAACTTTTTCTGTGTAATAAGAATGATTCTTCTTTATGATCTAGTCCATAAAAAGATTATCTTTTTTCATGTTGTAACAATTATCTTCTTTAAGAACATATTATATTTTTATGAATATAATGTGAAGTACATACATATATTGATAAATGGTATATGCTTATAGAGAACATTTAATTATTAAATATATTAATTTAGAAAGTAATTCGCCTGTTTTGTTTTACAAGTCTATTCAAATTAAGTGCCCATGATTAATAATGAATTACGTTTTGGAGACTGCAAGTTGATATGCAGGTCTTTGGCCTTTTCCGTTTACGTGTTCAGTGGACAATATTAATTCGTTTTTGGAGGCGTTAAATTCGATGGTCCAAAAAGGAGGGCAGCCACCCATGCGGGCTGTGACCATGAATACACAACAATTTCAAAATGTAAGAAGCACGGAAGTATTTTTTTTTTAGCGATTTGATCACGTAAGGACACAATAGCTTATTCGAAGACTCAATAGCTTATTCGGTTCAATGGATGTATTTTTTTTTTTTTTTAGCGATTTGATCACCTAAGGACACAATTCATGCCTACAAAGAAATTCACACAGTGAAGATTAAACTAAACTTCACATCATAGTTTACAGCTTATAAATATGAAAACAATTAATTTTTGAGAGTGAAGGTTTTCATATTTAGTTATACTATTGTTGAGTTTTCTTAATTTAAACTTATAAATAGTTTAGTCCAAATACTTCACTCATCATTATATTTAAAGTTATTTTTTGTTTTTCATAATGATAACTAAAGTATTACTCAAAAAATCAAATAGTTTAAAAAAAATGTTTACATAAAACCTTATTACATATTAGGTCTTAGTGGACGTAATCATCATCATCATCATCATAATATTACTATTATCATCATCATAATATTACTATTATATAACTGTTATTTTTTAATTAACTATTTATTTATCTTCACAAAACAGAAAACAGTTAAACCTTTCAAAAAAATTAACCATATTTCCTTGTTATAAAGTTTGTAAAACTTTATAAAAATTGTGTTTTTTTTAATTTTTAAAGTGAGCTTCTAAATACTAAATTTAGTTGTATGATGAAGGATTTTATTTTAGTTGTATTGTATGTGTTGTAATGTGAAAGATGTTACAAACATTGAAATCAATGCTAAAATTGATTGTGAGGATGTTAGAGATACTTAAATATCAATGCATTTATTTAAATTATTGAAATTTGTTGTCTATAGATTTATGTGTTTTTATATGGAAATTGTGTGTTTTTTAAATCATTGTAGTAAGTTTAGAAATAGTGAATTTAGTGGCATGATGAAGAGCTTTGATGAAGGAGCATCGCTCCCACTTAGTAGCACGTCAGCAACCAATGTAGTAGTGTAGGAGGGATGGAGCAGATCTCGAGGAGAATATATAATTTAATGTAATTAAGTGTGTAAGGCTCGAGGAGGGTATAGGCATTGTATTTGTACAATGATAGTGTAATCATCTTTAATGGCTACAATAGATTGTAGATCTTAGGGGATCCAAGATCTATACTAGTTGTCAATTGAATGTAATTTAATGCCATTAGTTGAGAAGGCTCGAAAAGCCCCTATTTTGTATGAGGATCAATGTATTGAGGATGATTATTATTATTCTCTTATGATAGATTAGGAGAGTTCATGAGAGGAGGAGAGGAGAAGAGTTGAGACTCTGTTACAGTCCAGTCTTGTAAATGCTGTAAAAATTGTAAAAGGCATTCAAATTTAATAGAAAAACATATTTTCTTGCATAAGAATCTCTGTGTGTGTTATTTATGTGAATGAGCGTTTGTTTTCTGAATGTTTACTAAATGTATGTGAATGCCATGAGTGCAATTATGTTCCCTTTGTAGGAATAGATAGAATTCCTTGTCTGTGTAGATTTTCTTAGTGTTATGAGCTCTCAAGGTTGTACAAGGAGTGCACATCATAGTTATTGGAGAACTCTGAAAATCCAGCGCAAGGAGTGTGCTAGAACTCAGTCAAGAGTTCTGTGAAGAGTGTGCCAGGTGGGAACACTAGAACCAATCATAAGTTCAGGAGGGATAGGAAGTTAGTGCAAGGAGTGGATGAAGCCAACACTTCATTAAAGTGTTGATAAAGCTCAAGAGGAAGAGCACAAAGTGTTGGGAGGGCGTTGAAGGAACAAAAGGACGGACCCCTTTGAAATTCGAAGTAATTACAAGCTTGGGAGAGAAGCGCAAGGAGTGCGCCAAAGAACTTATCATTAGTTCTGAGCTCGGGAGGGATAATGATTCGTGGCACAAGCAAAGGCCAAGGAGTCAGCTCTGTAGAGAAGAAAAAGGTTGTAGCCTTTGAAAACCTTGAGAAAATTCCTTGTTTAAGGGAAGCGGAGCTGCGAAGGAGGAGAAAGCTCAACAATCGTTGATTTGGATGTGAGATTAGATCTAAGCCATTGGATTAAACCCAACGAAAGGGAGGAATGTGAGCCGTAGATCTCACGGTTGGATGTTTCGACACTCCGACAAGTTTTGGTCATTGTTGTTTGGAGGGAGGAACCCCGAAGCTCCAAATCCCCATAGTAATTATCACTCGTTGATCAAAGGAGAGTGTGGGACATTGATCTTGGTGCCCTTTTCACATTCGACACTTCGATTGTCCGGGAGAATTTAGTCGTTGTTGTTGGAGTAGAGGAACTCCAAAGCCCAGAGTCCCGAATTAACGTCAACTATAGATCAAGTGGTGCGGTGTGGGCCGTCAGATGTCTGAGCCTTTGACGGTTCGACGATTCGACTATCCGGTGAGTTGGTCGTTTTTATTTGGAGCAAAGTAATCCCGAAGCTCCGAAGTCCGGAGTAGATCTCACCCGTAGATCGTGGAGGGGGGAGAATCCCCACCAACCGTTCGATTAAATTCATAACTGTTGATGGGGGAGAGTAGAAGGACAAGATAAAATACACAGTTTCTAGTCACATTACTTTATGACTAAGTTTGGTGGGTAACACTCTGGGTGAATGGGAGTGTTGTGGAGTTGGTGAATCCTCCGAAGCGCTGAAGTCAGGAAGCACCAGAGTGCCTTTCAGCTAAGCGCTTGGTTCTAGCCCGTGGTTACATGCACGCTTCTGTCAAGGTAAAGGGGCTAGTGCCTGCAGTTTGATCCCGAGGGGAAAATGGGCTAGTTTAAGCGCCCAAAGAGTTTTTTGTGGGGTCTGCGAATGGAAATTAAGGGGCATGTGTGTATAATAAAAGGATCCAATAGGGATCCAAGAGCCATATTGGGGATCCAGAGGAATATCCAGAGACCGGGAGGTCGCAACGCCAGCCAGTGGGCTTGACATTTGCATCAAACTTCATTCTCATCAGTTTATTGTATGCGTAGCAATGTGGAGGAAGTTACAAACATCGAAATTACTAAAATTAGTTGTGGAAGATTTTACACACTAGAATCAATGCACTTATATCAATAAAATTAGATATGTATAGATCCATGTGTTTTTACATGAAAATTGTTAGTTTTTTCTAAATCCCCAAATGTGGTAAAACTTATACAATCATCGCTAACTTCTATCTACAAATGTGGGCTGACTCATCACCTTTATTCAAGGAAAACTGTCATCCTCCTTAAGGGGACAAACCTTCACTCTTGCCACATGTCTCTAGGTCTTGGGTGGTTACCCTATTTCCTTACATTCAAGAAAGATGAACTCTTAGCCAATAAAAAGCAGTTTTAAGTCTTATTTTAGGACAAAAAACACTTACAACCTAGATAATATCCTTAAAAAAACCAATAACTCATCCCAAAATTCATTTAATAAAATTTATCTATTTAAAATCCTTCAAAAAGAAATTATATTTATTTAAACTTCGATATATACACAAATTCATATTACAGAACGGATTATCGTTGGAGATGATAATAATGGATTATATTCTCCATCAACTGAAATCACTTGGAGCCATGATCCATCATTTCATAGCAAATTTCCGTCCACGTAATTATTGATATATACACAAATTTCCATCAATGTAATGATTGCATGCGGCCTTCGCTTCACGTGGCTTCCATTCACTTCCGCTCCCCTTGAAATATTTTCTTAGTAGGGTCCATTTGAAAGCATTCGTTGCTTTGTTGATTTGCCCACCATTGTTTGTAGCTGACAACCTTGTCACCCCACTCTAGTGGTGTATCTCCTACTCTGGCCCTCGCCAATTTCTGTGGAATAAGAAATTTTGTTGCCTACATATAATTACAAAATACAGATATACAATAATTCATTTATCGCAATCTACAGAAATATGACCTTGCTACACGTTTGGGTTGAAATATTTCACTAACCTCAACTTGCAACTCTTCTCGTTGCTCTATTTGGTGCTCACACAAATTGTTTGATAATTTTGAATTTGGTTATATTACATTGTTCACAGCCAAATTGTTTGAAATTATTTGCAGTGTAACATTTTTTATTTATTTATATACCATATATGCATTTTTATTATTATTAACATTAATATATTATTATTATTATTAATCATATTAACTATGATCATATATTATATTATCTCAGAATATTTATATCATATACTAAATTATACACATTATAATGTAAAAGGTATTATAATGTAAAAGGTGATAATTACAAAAACTTAAAAAAAAAATATTATATTATCTCAGAATATTTATATCATATACTAAATTATACACATTATAATGTAAAAGGTGATAATTACAAAAACTTAAAAAAAAAATGTCAATCGTGTGAATACATTTATACTAAATTCTATACATTATAATTATAATYTTTTATATATACATTATAATTTTCTCTCTATATAATGTAAAAGGTGATAATTATAAAAACTTAAAAAAAAAAAAGATGTCAATAGTGTGAATACATTTGAAATGTTTATATTTTTAAATTCTCAAGGCATAAGAGTTGGATAAAATTATTGGCATGTACACTCATATATTTATTATTAATAATTTAATTTATTTAAAAATATTAATAAAATAATTATAATTATAAAATAAGACTTAGGGTYTGAGTCACACCAATTTTTAATATAGTTGAATATTAAATATTGTATTAATTAAAATTAAATAATAATTATTATAAATTAATTATAAATAGTTTTCTTGGTGTAGAGTAGTTGGTGAGAAAGTGTGATGTGAAGGTACTCCCTAAGTGAAGTCATCCCTTAGAAACTTCTGGGAACACCTCAAATCCAATTGTTAAGGACTGGTGATTTTGAAATCTTAGATACCCTTGGGTAGTGGCATCTTAACCACAAAAAGTCAGAAATATTTAACTATTAAAAAAAATTAATTATAAATAATTAAAAATTAGTTAATAGAAAAAAAATCAAAATTATATATAAAAAACAAAAAAAAATTAAAAAACTTGTAAATACAAAATATAAAATATAATTAAAAACTAAATATATATAAATGAATGTTTTATTATAAAATTAAATAATAAAATAAATAAAAATTAAAAATCTAATTAAAAAATATATGATTTTTTTTTAAATATTAAAGTACCCTTAAGCACTAGCATGATTTCACACATGAAAAATCAAAATAAACATAAGAAATATGTCATTTTTTACACTTAATTAAATTATTTTAAAATATAAAATAAAAAATTAGATATATTTTTTCATAATTATGGACATTATAGAAAAAACCTCAATCCAATTTGGAAAATATGCCTCCTTGATGGCTAGTTGAAGAGTTTCAGGCCACACATACCGCTAAGAGACTCTCCTCACCGAAGTAAATAAAATATAGGAATGAAAGCCTTTACTAAAGGGTAGGGGTGTATGGAAGAATGCACATATAGGCCATGTCAAATGGGTCCTGGTCAGTACTTTCCTTCTTGCATGTTGTAAACACCACTTTATATAAGCTATATTGGGATATGACTTATAATCTTCTCATTTTTAGGATTAGAATTCATTGCTCTCTAGGAATGTAGAATTTTGGGTATTTCTACAATTTTCTTAGTTGATACAAATTATGATTATGATCAACATCTAGTGGATATTTCAATTCCAAGGAAAAAATCTTTTTAAAAAATAATATGAATAGGTAAATGACATTTTTAGATGCTTTTTAGGGAACCAAAACATACTCACATTGCAAACTTAATAAAGGTAGTGAGTCTTTTTCACAGAATATTAGATGAAGAAATGAATAAAAACTAAGAAATGGAGGTCACAAAGGAAGAGTCAAAGGTTGTGTTACAATCTTTCGAAAGAGAAAAAGGCCCTAGACCTTATGGTTGGATGATAGAAATTTATTTGGGGTTTTATGAATTCTTGGAAGAGGAGCTACTAATAGTGACCGAAGTATCAATAAATTCTAGACGAGTCTTGGGTGCCATAAATAGGATTATGAGCTACCTTGAAATAACCTCCTTTAAAAATCTTATAAATGCATCTCCCTGTAGGTTCTTCAAGACTTCAAGGAGGCTTAGAGAAGGTTGCCCCTTGTTTCTTTTTCCATTCTAGTTAGTAACATAGGGATTAAGAAAGTTTATTGTAGAAGCAAATATATTAGGCTTTATCAAAGGAATAATCATAGAAGGGACAATCAATATAACTCACTTGTTTTCCATGGATGATATTATGATGTTTGGAAGAGGGTATTTAAGGGAGTTAAACTATTAAAAAATTATTATGGATACTTACTATAAGGAAACATGGGAGGTAAATATGAGAAATCATTTTTTATTGTTTAATGGAGTGAGGGAGGTTCTGAAACATATGATCATTCCACGATCATTCAATTATTTCCAATGAATTATGGATTCTTAAATGGAGTTAAATATCTAGGCTTTCACTTAAATCCAAATTACTACAAATTTGTAGATTGGCTTTGTCTTGTAGAAAATATTGAAGCGAGGATCTCTTGTCGATGTTTCAGGTGGTTGTCTTGTCTTGAGGAGGTAGGTTAGTGTTGGTTAATTCGGTTCTAGGAATCATTCAAGTTTATTGGTTTTCAATTGCACATATTCTGAAAGGTTTATTGGGTAAAATAAGAAGAAAAAACATTAGCTTTATTTGGACAGGGAAAAGGGTAGATGAAGGAATTCCTCTAGTAAAATAGACAAGAATTGCTAAAAAAATTGGAAGCATGTAGTTGGGGCCTATATATTTTTTTCTTGAGTTAATCCTTAGCAACAAAAATTGTATGGAGAGTTTTATTTAATTATGGCTTGTGGGGAAAAGTAAGGAATTAAAAGGAGAAAGGTTTTGGTGGTGGAAATTGGTTTGGAAGTTATAAATTCCTCTTAAAACTATGATCTTTCTATAACTATATTTGGCCAACAAGATCTTAACTTGTGACAATGGTAAAAATGGGAATTGGATAGGGATTGGTTGGTGCATTTTGTGCAAGAACTCAAGTGAATATATGGATCATATCTTTATCAATTTCCCTTTTACAAAGGTTGTATGGAAAGATTTCCTATAGTTTTTGAAGGTCCCTTTTTCATGGGATAAACCCTCTCTATTGGAATGTTGTGAAGCTTGTTTTTCAAATAGAGTTGTTAATATCCATAAGGATTTACACTATTATGTCTTGTGGGGGGTATCATTATCTAGAAAGAAGATGATTTTTTATGGAAAACAATTTCCTTTAGGCATGGTGTCTCATCAAATAAGGCTCCCTGATGGAGTAGGTTGGAATCCTGCTAATTAGAAAGGAACAACAAGCTTAAAGGAACCAAATATTGATGACTCAAAGCCTTGGGGATTCTTTGATGGTGCATTCCAAGGTACCCTAGGTACGTGTGGTGTAAGGATTATTATTTTTTTAAATGATCCTCATTATTTCCTTTATAATATATGGTAGGTGAATTAATCAACAACATAGTTGAATTATATGCCTTGTGGATTTTGTTGAAATCCATTGTTGAACAAGGTGGTGGCAGATTACAAGTGCTAGGGGACTCAAATATTTTGATGGTTTGGACAAATTTCAAAGTTAAATTGACAAACTTGGCCCTAGATCCCATAATGGAAAAAAAATTGGAGGTAAAAATGTAGTTTGAGGGTGAGGGCACGAAGTTGGTGGCCAAAAAAGTGGCAAGGGGGTTAGCAAGAATGCACACTCACGGGAACACGTGTGCATTTCTGGGAACTCACATGCGTTCATGATGTGATAGGTTCAGAAAACCCCAAACCTACAGTCAGAAAGCCATGTAGGAACGTTCCCAAGATTGTGTGCCCTCTCTCAAGAACACACATGTGTTCCTGACAAACACGTGTACAAGATCATGTGTGCATTCCAAAAAAAAATGAAACAAAAATAACGTGTGTGGGCTTTAGGAACACACATGCATTCCTAAAGCATTCACAGATTATTAGGAACATGAACGCACGTGTGTTCCTTTTAACATGGAATATCTCTCTAACCCCCCCC
>ML776585.1:477654-496618 GCA_009831015.1 Picea engelmannii | reverse complement strand
GAAATGTGATTCATGATGGGAGAATGAACACATATACCCTGGAGAAAAATGGGAGAACCCATATGTTGCTTCCGATAAAGGATAAAGAGGTGAAGCCGGAAGTAAGCAACACAGTACTTCTCATGAGTGGGAAGGAGCTTCTTACAGAGATGGAGAAGAAAGAACATCCACAATTCTTTGTGGTCAGGAAGCCGAGGATTGTTCTGAATAGCACAAGAGTGGACGATTTGCCAGATGAGATTCAGGAACTGCTGGAAGAGTTTGCTGACATCATCATGGACGAATTACCTCGTTCGTTGCCACCGATGAGGAGTGTGAGCCATCATATTGATCTCATACCAGGGGCCAGTTTGCCGAACAAAACCGCGTACAGGTTGACGCCGCAAGAAAATGAGGAGGTCAAAACGTAGGTCCAGGAGCTATTGGACAAAGGATTGGTCAGAGAAAGCTTGAGTCCATGTGCTGTTCCAACAGTGCTCAGTCCAAAGAAGGATGGAGGTTGGAGAATGTGTATCGACTCAAGGGCCATCAATAAGATAACCATCAGGTACAGGTTTCCACTGCCGCGAATGGATGATCTGATGGATTGCCTGAGTGGGGCAAAGTACTTTTCAAAGATAGATTTGAAAAGTGGATACCATCAAATTCGCATGAGAGAAAGCGATGAATGGAAAACAACATTCAAGACAAACGAAGGTTTGTATGAATGGCTTGTTATGCCGTTTGGCTTGACAAATGCACCAAGTACCTTTATGAGGTTGATGAATGAAGTTTTGAAGGAATTCATTGAGAAGTTTGTCATTGTTTATTTGGATGACATACTGATTTTCAGTAAATCAGAGGCTGAACACTTGAAGCATTTGGCCGTTGTGATGAAGAAGCTACAGCGGGAGAAGTTGTTGATCAATATGAAGAAGTCCTCGTTTATGAAGACAGAGCTCATTTACTTGGGTTTTGTCATATCGGAAAATGAGTTGAGGATGGATCCAGATAAGGTGGAAGTGATCAAGAATTGGCCATCACCGAGAAATGTATTCGAGGTGAGAAGTTTTCATGGTTTGGCTAGTTTCTACCGGAAATTCATCAGGAATTTCAGTGGACTTAGCGCAGCGATGATCAACACAGTCAAGAAGCGGCATAAATCTTTTCACTGGACAGCAGAGGCTGAGAAAAGCTTCAATCTGTTGAAGCGGAAGATCACGGAACGACCAGTGTTGGTGTTGCCAGATTTCCTGAAAACATTTCAGGTGAAATGTGATGCAAGTGGGTTTGCCATAGGAGCGGTCTTGAGTCACGAAGACAGGCCGATTTCATATTTTAGCGAGAAGTTGGATGAGGTGAAATTAAAGTACTCCACGTATGATAATGAATTTTATGCTATCATATAGGCACTGAAGAAGTGGAGGCATTACTTGATCCTGAAAGAATTTGTTTTGTACAGTGATAATCATGCATTACAGTTTGTGACTCGACAGGAGAAGTTGAATCAGAAGCATGCAAAATGGGTAGAGTATATGTAGAATTTCACATTTGTGATTAAGAATATTTTGGGTACTGCTAACAAAGTGGCTGATGATTTGAGCAGGAAAAGTTTGTTGCTGCAGGAGTTTTGAGTCAAAACCTTAGGTTTTGAAGATCTGAGGAATATGTATGCAGGTGATGCAGATTTTGGAGAAGCGTATGAAGCAACTAAGAATCCAGTTCTCAGAGATAGGAGTCCTTGGATAGATTATATGATCCAGGAAGGATTGATGTTCAGAGGCAATCAACTGTGTATTCCGAATTGCTCCATGAGGGAGAACCTGTTAAAAGAGAAGCACAGTGGTGGATTGGCAGGACATTTTGGCCATGACAAAACATTCGCAAAGCTGAATGAGTCATATTTTTGGCCAGGAATGCGATCAAATGTCAGGAGATTTGTTGACAGATGTCAAATTTGCCAGCATTCGAAGGGGAGAAAGCAGAATGCGGGTTTTTATCAGCCATTGCCCATACCAGAAAGGCCATGGGAGGTGATCAACATGGATTTTGTATTGGGTTTGCCAAGGACACAAAGAGGTGTTGATTCAATCTTTGTTGTCGTGGACAGGTTTTCAAAGATGGCACATTTTATTCCATGCCAGAAAACCAACGATGTGACTCACATCGCAAATCTGTTTTTCAAGGAGGTCATTCGACTTCATGGATTGTCGAAAAGCATAGTTTCGGACAGAGACACAAAATTCATAGGGCATTTTTGGAGGACGCTATGGAAGAAGCTAGGAACTAACTTGGCATTTAGTTCTGCTTATCATCCGCAGACGGATGGACAAATGGAAGTGGTCAACAGGATTCTTGGAGACTTGCTGAGAAGCTTGGTGACAGAGCACCATAATAGCTGGGATAGCATATTGCCACAAGCAGAGTTTGCATACAACGATTCAGTGAATCAGAGCACAGGGAAAAGTCCATTTCAGATTGTGTATGGGACACAACCGAGAGGAATTTATAAATTGAGGGATTCATAACAAACTGCGACTAGCAGTGCTAGTGCAGAAGAATTCGCCGAGGCGATGAAATAACTTCACAGCAGGGTGAAGCAGCGACTGATAGAATCAAGTCAGGAGTACAAACGCAGAGCAGTTCAGCATCGGAGACAACTTCAATTTGAAGTTGGTGATCTAGTTCTGGCGCATTTGAGGAAGGAAAGGTTCCCGAGGGGAACATACAACAAACTGAAAATGAAGAAAATCGGGCCATGCAAGGTCTTGAGAAAATTCGGGGAAAATGCTTATGAAATTGAGTTGCCAGATGGCATTGGAATATCTTCGATATTCAATATCGCATATTTATACCCATATAGAGTTGGAGAAGCAGAGACTAGAAATGAGGAACCAGTGATCCAGTGGATGAAACAACTACCAGTTGCAGAGAAGCCGCAGATGGAATGCATACTGGACAAGAGAGTGGGAAAGAAGACCTGAAGAAACGAATACTTCGAGTATCTGGTCAAGTGGAAGAATCAACCAGTGGAAGATGCCAGCTGGGAGAGCGAGGCAATGATACAAAAGCATGGACAGACCGTGCAAGAGTTCATGGACAGGATCCCATGAAAGTTTTCAAGCCGAGGAGAATGATGCAGGAGCATCGCCAGCACATCAAGTGAGCCAGCGCGGAGCAGAAGACAACTGGACAAGCCAACACACATTTTTAAAATACTTTGAAATTGTTGCGCAGATATTAAATGAAGCATTTAAGAGATGGCGCACTTGTATATTGTAATGGACCTTGAGCAGATAGCTCTCGTCCTTAGATAGATAGTCGGCATTTAATTTAGTAAATGCTGGTAGATAGGTTTTTAATTCTAGATTTGATAGCTTAGAGTCCGAGAGGGAAAACGGATATAGACACCCTCATTGTATCATTGTAACATTAGCCTGAGCAAYARGAKCAGGAAGAKAAGAGAAAAACAGAGAATTGTATGAAGAACACCCATGTACAKACATTTGAATTAATAGAAGAAAGCTTTAATTCAATTTCATGGTTTGTGTTATCTCTCTGTGTTGATGTTGTTATGCTCATGATTGTTTGCTTCCTGTCATACATTTTCTTTTATATGTTGTGTATGTGATTTCATGGTTGAATTGAAGTCTGAGAGGGAGATAGAATGAGTTTCAATTGTTTCTCTAATTGAGCCAGAGAATTCCTGCAAGGAGTGYAGTCGAATTGTCCGCAAGGAGTGCGTTGACAGAAGGGTTCAATTRGAGACAACCTTTGYTCTCATTTCTTCGAAGGTGTAKACAGGCAYAGTGYCGTGCAAGGAGTGCGCAGGCCAAGCTAAGTCTCAGAGTTGCGATTCTGAGCAGAAGTATCGGTAGGCTGCTGCTGCAGGTGTGCGCAGAGTCGAGCGACTTCAACACTTAACCGTTGTTGAAGGTTTGCCGCAAGGAGTGCGTGCAAGAAGTTCTCAAGAGGACTTGAAGAAGTCGAGAACAAGCTTAGGAGGATTAGGCCTTCGAAATCACTGAAGGATAAGTGTAGGGAAGCTACCATCGAAATTTTGAAGGAGGCGTCACAGGGTTGGCGTGCAGGTGAACAAGTCTTCGTGGAGGAAGTACTTCTTCATTTCGTAGAATTAGCAAAGGAAGGACGGACGGACGAAATCCTCTGAGAAGATTTCGCGAAGTCCTGAAGATCGTTGGATCTTGTAGAGCTGCAAGGAGGTTATGGCAAGAACATTCGAGGGTTTGAAGCTCAGGAGGAGCGTAATCGATTGATCTAGGCCACAAGAGCCGTCAGATTTACACGTGGTATCGCATGTCGGGGATTCATGATTTGAAGCCCTAAGCTATTGCAACAAGAATTGCGATATCGTGATCTGCGATATCCTGATAGGATCAAAACCATCTATTTCGTAGGACGTGTGTCAGGAGATCCGAGGAAGTCGTGAAACGGCGAATCGGGGTTCCTGAGTACAGGAGGCACTTGAAATTTGAAATCGTGATCTGCGATATCCCGATGGGAGAATTGGGTGGGCCACAAGAGGAGCTAGTGGAGAACAGGTGGAATAGTATCGGGGATCGGGAAAAGGAAAGTCCCGAGTCCATCGACATCAGGCTTCGCGATCCCATGAGTTCCGAAATCCCGACGGGGTTGACAAGGAGTCAAGGTGACAATTATCACGTGCGCATCGGAGATTCGGTGCATCGGGTATCGGGAGTCGGAAATTCAAGGTGCACGACATCGCGAGTGGCGAAGTCGCGATAGCGCAGAAAGCCCGACATAGGAAGACAAAGTCAGCGTTGACTGGCGATCAGGTCTCGGGGATTTGAGAGCCCAGAGATAGACAGTGAACTTGCGAAGTTGCGAGTTCCGATTTCCCGATTACTAAGGGAGATCACTTGGAGAGTTGTTGTGGGTAAGGAAAATTCCCTATAGGGAATCAGAGGAACCTTTGAGTTCTTCAGGCCGTGAGGAGAAGAAGATCCTGAGAGAGCGGACGTGCTCCGAGGAGTGCGGCTGCGTCAGATCACAACTGATCCCATACTAAAGAAACATCCAGATGTACTTTTCCGGTTTGTGACACTACTTGCCCAATATGAGTTTGCAATCTTATCTCACACTCTGAGATATATCTGGGTCCATAATCGATTGTACCTTTTAAGCACCTTATCACATGCTTTTCCATAATCATATGAACATGTCTTTCATCACAAAACATATATCTATCCTCGTGTTTCTTCGAACCAAATTTCCACATCACATTTTACCAACTTGGTACACTGCTCTGCTGCAACTCAATCAACACAATCATGTGTTGGCTCTATGTGCTTTCTGCAAATCACTATCTATCTCACCATATGATAGTATGTCCTCTACTCTCTCTGCAATTGTTCCTTCTGGAACTAGAACTCTACACTGGAAACTTCTCTTTCTGAAACTAAGAATGACTGCTCCATTCTCACTGTAGCTTCTAAACTCTGAGAGTATCTCCTCTACTCTATCATGATAATAAAGTCATTTTCTCCCTCTGAATCCCATACTATATCGATTGTTTTTAATGGAACATGGTTGTTCTATATATATACTTCTTTTGATTACTGGAGCAAGTATCTTTTCATAGTCTTCTCCCTCTTGCTGGGAGAATCCTCAGGACACAAATCAGGCTTTGTACATCTCTATGAATGGTCCTTGGGAGGATTCTCCTCCTTCCTGGATCGTGAGGGCTGACTCCCTCTGAACTCTAGCTCCTTTTGAGCTAGTACTTGGTGGGTCTACCTTCCTCACCATTGGTGGAGCCATCTACTCCTCATGATATATCTATTCAATGATATATGGATTTTCATCTTGAAAAGTGGCACGAGACCATGTTGGTCTCTTCTTGATTATCGCAATGGTTCTAGGTAGGCCCTTCTGGATCTACTAACTTTCCTGATGATCTGAAGAGTGATCAATAAACACCATCTGGAACTGGGGGTATCTCAATCTCAAATACAGGGATTGTGATGCTTGTTCCCTCTGAGCATTGATTTATTCTGAGTCTACAATAACCTCAGATTTTTTGTAATACATACTTGGTGATGGATACCAAGTCTTAATATGAAAAGTTGAGTCAAAATTCAAACGAGTTTTGATTCTTGTCAAGGTGGCTTCATTATCCATTGACCAGGTCTTCTCATCAGGAAATTGCAAAACATTGTGAGTTATATTCAAATGTGCGTGTTTTACCATAGACAATGTCACATGATTGTCACCCAACCATAGGAATTTTCATATACCACCCCCGAGCACAAATTATTTCTTGATTTTTTTAAATGAGACCTTGTTGGATTCTCGTACCATGGATAATGATCCAACAAGCTAAGATAAACAAAATTCATAAAATATAATGTTAATAAAATTAAAACTAAAATAAAATATGAAGGGTTCATACCTGGAGCGTGCATTTATTGGTCTTCTTGCTTTGATCTATATGATGTATGGATGAATAATGATACTTCTTCACAACTTGTACTTGACCCTCATGATACAACAATTCTCCACTTATTTTACTTCCTAAAGTTTTAGTGTGGAAGGAAATGAGATATAATTATCAATATCACTTGATATGAATCAAGTCCTTCAGAAGTGCTAAGTCCTATATCACATAAGATATAGTTCATATGTATCATCTTTCGTTATTTTCCGATCAGGTTCATCTTCTCCTGTGAAATGAGCATGTTGCCTTTTAAACTTCATGGTTTTATCTTGGTCTTTTGCTTGGGGACAATTTCTTGCAATATGCCCCATCTTCTGGCAAATGAAGCACATGAAGCTTGAGATATCTTTATGAGAATCTTGTCTTTTATGAGGCTTCTGAAATATTTTGTGAGAGTGAACTTCTTTCTTGTTCTTTACTTTTCTTGTGTGAACTATTAGCTCTTGATATTCATTGTTCTCTATCTTTTCCTTTCTTGCCTCTAATCTAGCTTCTTCTTGAGCACAATCTTCCCATAACTTGTTGAACTTAGTTAACTTTCTTCTAGAGCAAATTCCTTGGATGAAGTATTCCCAATAATTTGGAAGACCATTTAATATGGTCATTTTTATCTCGGCTTCTTCGACTGAGTCTCCAATAGATTCCAATTGTTCTTTAATCTGGGACACTCTTGTGAAGTAATATTGAATGGTTTCTAAATTTTGCATCTTCACTTTCTTGAGTTGTGTCCTCAAGGTCATTTTTTGATTGATGTTCTTTCCTTCAAATAGACGGGATAAGCCATCCATCATTTTCTTTGGGGCTTTTAATGCTGAAACATGAGGAATAAAATGGTTCTTGATGGAATCGGAAATGATCCTCTTTTCTTTGATCATATCCTTATTATATTTGTATTTGGTCTCATCTTCCTTTGGCTCTTCAATGTCTTGTTCAACAAAAATTATAAGGTCATTCTCTTCTAGAATGAGCAGCACTATGTACTTCCATGCTTGGAAGTCATTGACTCCTTCAATATTTTCGTCAAGCTTGGTATTGGTAGTCATCCTTCGTAGAAAAAGTAAACAAATAATTTTTCAAGGTGAGGATTTTATACCTTACCAGAGAGATTGTTGAGTCAATGATGAAATCTGTCACAAAATATGTCGCAGCTGCAACTAGACTTAGGGTTTATGAGGAAACCCTAATTTTTCAAATTTCAAATTTCAAATCTAAGAATTCTGATCCAGGGACTAGATGTGCCCTCTTAGAGAGAGCTCTTAGGTGTGGTTACTTTCTCCAACGTCCTCCTTAAATAGGGAAAACTTCAGCCTTAGTGTTTATGCAGAAACCCTAATTCTGCAACATTTGCAATACCGGAAAATGAATTTTGGAGAGGTTACGTTGAGGCTAGCCAATTCTTTATAAACTATGAGTTGGTCTCTTTTATGCCTGCTCTGATACCATGTTGATATTTTACTTATACAACTAGTAGTTACGAATCTTCTTTATTGTTACAATCATTTATCACATTAGTTGCATATATAAGATTACTAAAAGAGAGGAAATCATAGAAACAAGAGAGACACAAAGATTATCCTGGGAAACCCTAAAGGGGGAGAAAATCCAAAAAACTTCCTCAATATAGATTAGCCAACCAAGAACAATGCTTCTCTCCAAGAGAGAACTAACAAAGAAGAAGATGCTCCTCTACTCCTTCACTAGGAAAGAGTACTGCACCACTTAACCAAGAGATATCCCATATATAGACCAAGAACCCTCCTTGACACCACACCTAGCTAAAGTAGCTTCTCCTTCAATATTTTCACACTTTTTCTCTTGTTGCGGAGCTTATGAGTGAGTGTACAAGTGAGTCGATAGAATCCCTTATAAATAGTAGTCTGGCCTCCCTAAATTGGGTCTGGGCCAACCTATCAATTTACCCTCTTAAATTACATTTAATTGTCAAGGCACAGTAGGGTCGACTTTTACAAAGGCACAATAGGGTCGTCTTAATAAATATAATATGAGAACATTCTCTAGGGTTTGTCTTGGTAAAATAAAATAAGGATATCTTCCGAAGATACTCAATATTCAACACATGACATGGTGTATGAGATCCCCTTGTTTGTGGGTGAAAGGACCCCCTCCGTGAAATCATTTGACTACTAAAATTTACAAAGGTGTACATACCCTACCTCCCTCTAAATTTGAACCAATGACCTCCTTGACAAAACACATGTTCTTAACCATTATGCCCACTCAATTAGAGTGATGATGATGAATGATTAGAATAGGAAGAGGGCATTGACAATACTTCAATCAACTTAATTCAATAAAATTCAAATTTTAGATTCATTTCACTTTCATATACATGTAGAAATTTATTCATATTATATTCTATACAAGTTAACATTTATCTAGGGTGGAAGTGAATTGCTTATTCATAGGAAACTCAACTAACCTTTCATAATGTCAAATTAATTTCTTTTCCTTATGCATATAATTTTTTTCATGCCATGTTGTATAGAAAGTTGACATTTCCCTTTGGTGGCACTATACCACTTATTTAGAGGAAAAACAAATTACACAGTTGTTTATCCGAAATGAATAAAAAAAAAGAGAATAGTTGTAAGACTCAGTAACTGCAAGTGTAATTTGGTGTTTAATGAAGGTTATATTAACTATTAAAGATGATTTAAATGTAAAAGTAACTAAGACAAAAGAGAGAAAAAATAGAGAAACAAATGGAATAGACTAAGGAATGATAAATTAAAGGTCATGCTTGTTGGCCTTTCCATTGTCCCATATATCCCTATTGCTTATGATCATTTCACTATCAAATGGTATTTTGGTAAAGAAAATGAGAATGCACAAAGAATCGTTAGTTGCATTGTAAAATAAAGATTGTTGAAGTAGACTAAGCAACCATTCGACGTTGGTTTCCCCATTTGGGTTTCTAGGGTAAATACCATGTCTTTATATATGGATTTGTATGTGGTTGTGGAGTAATTCATGTTTGTGAAATGTTTATATTACTTCTTTCAATGTGATTTTTTGAGTGTGTTAATGGTGATAATTAAGAATGGCCTATTTTATGTATGTTAGTTTGATTTAGAAAACCATGTCTATTATCAATTGGTGAATTCCAATAGCTCTAAGTTACCCACCGTCCATTTTACTATGAGATGTGAGATCAAGGGATTTCATGAGATATATGTTGCAATTATCATGTTAAGTGTCTAAATTTAATTTCAAAGAACATAAAAATCAGACTTTGAGAACGTTGGCATCCATAACCAGTTTGCACACAATGACCAAGGGTTGAATAAAGACCATATGTTGTCCTTGAAGGTTGTACATTACTAAATCCTGCTCCTGGAAGTTTCATGTTATGTTTTCCTCTATTTTTGGGGAATGCATGCCTCCAAAACTCAATTACATCTCTCATAAATCATTGGAGGCAGTGGGGAATCACATGATGGAAACGATGTAGGAGAATTTCTATTGTTGTAGTGATGTTGAATGTTTTTTAATTTTTGTTTCTTTTGTTAGTTTGTTGGTTGTTTCATTTATTCTAAGCCCACAATTTCATGGGGAATTGCAAGAAGAAATCTACATGGAACAACCTCCTAGATATGTACAGAATGACTCCATCCTTGTTTTCCTCCTTAAGAAATCTCTTTATGGCCTTAAGAAATCTCCTCGATCATGGTATTCCAAAATGGACAAATTTCTTCTTCATACCAACTTGTCTAGATGTCAGTCTAACCCTAATGTCTATACCAAGAAAGTGTCGAACAATCAAAAGATATAGATATAGAATATACTACTCCAATGATTTCTTGTCCTGCATTGGCCAACATCAGTACTTCAGAAACCCTCAAGATACAAGGATACACAAAAAATAAAAAAGTAACAATGTTGATTGATTCTGGTAGTACCCATAACTTCATCAATTATAAATTAGTAAAATATCTCAATTGCTTTGTATTTCTAGCACCAGATTTTCGAGTAATGTTTGTAGATGGAGATACCATAAATTGTTATGGGAAATTACATAGTATTAAGCTCAATATGGGGTGTATTTTTTTGGATAATCCCATGACTACCATCCAAATGGGTGGTGTTGATGTTGTATTAGGAGTCCAATGGTTACAATCATTAGGAATAGTGGCCCTTAATGTTCAAGATCTTTTCCTGATATTTTCCTCAAAAGTAAAGGAAATTGATCTTAGAGGTATCCAAGAAAAACCCTCTAAGGTGATAAGCTCTAACATCATGATACAATTACTCAAAAAGGAACATCATGGTTTAATTGCACAATTGTGATCACTAGATGTCCAAATATCTATATCCTCTTGTCCATTGGATTGTTGGGTATGTGTTATATTCTTTGGATGTGGACAAGGGAGAGGGGGTTGCATTAGATTTTGATGATCCCTCCCCTTGAATATGTACACCTACACAGGGTGCTTCCTAGGGGGTTGGGCTTGGTCCCCCTTCTTAGGCGAAGCCTTTGGCTCCAGGCATCGTCGTGGAAATTTTTTTGGGGCATTTTTTGCTATTTTTAGTGGTTTTATAATTTAATATTAGATTAATGGATTGCGATTGTAATCTAATCTGGGTTAAAATATTAGGGTTTTGGAAGATACAAAATATATAAAATATTGTATCTATTGTATTCTGAATGATGAAATTAATATAAAGAAGAGTTGAGAGGTGCAACACCAAGGAAGGTTGGTTTTCTCCTGGTTAAGGGTTTCCAACAAAAATCTTTTTGTACTATGTGTATGCACCATTGATTAATTTATTTTTTGCTTAAGGATTTATATGCATTATTTTATTTCATAGGTTTAAAACTTACATGGACCTCCAAATGGTTATAAACAATAATTCCAAGGTGTTTGGAGAAATTCTTAAGGGTCTTCCAATTGCTTGAGATCATGACCATGTTATTCATTTGCAACCAGGAAGTGTACCACCTAAAATTAGGCCTTACAAGTATCCATATGCACAAAAGCGTGAGGTTGAGCATATGATCCAAGAAATGTTAGAGGTTGACATCATTCAACCGAGCTAGTTCTTTCTCTCACCAATGGTGATGGTTATGGAAACAGGTGGTTCATAGTGTATGTGTTAAGATTATAGATAGATCAACAAAATGACCATTAAAGATAAGCTTCATATTCCTATTAATGATGAGTTATTAGATGAATTACGTGGAGAAATTTTCTTTACTAATTTGGATCTTCATTCAGGATATGATCAAATCATAATGAGGCAGGAAGACATCCCCAAAATAGATTTTAGAACACATAAAGGTCATTATTATTTTTATTTTTTTCCATTTGGACTTACTAATGCACCTTCGACATTTCAAAGCTTGAAGAATTCTATTTTCAAGCCCTTAGAAAAAATTTATTAGTATTTTTTGGTGACATACTAATCCACAACAAATCTTGGGAAGAGCATTTACAACATGTTGACAAAGTATTACAACTATTGGAAGATAAACAAATTTATGCAAATCCTTCCTAGTGTGCCTTTGGGATTCAAGAAGTGGAATATTTGGGTCATATTTTATCTCATGAAGGTGTAAAAGTGGATCCTAAAAAAAATAAAGTTATGAGGGAATGACCAATTCTCAAAACCTTGAAGAAACTTAGAGTATTATTAGGATTTATAGGTTATTACCACAAGTTTTTCAAGAACTATGGTCAAATAACAACACCTCTAACAACATTATTAGAGAAGGAAGAATTTTCATGGACTGAAGCAACAACCAAATAGTTTGAAAAACGTAAGGAGGCTATGTGTACAACTCATGTCCTGACCACACCTGACTTTCACAATTTTTTTTTATTGTGGAGTGTGATGCCTCATGCCATGGAATTGGTGCAGTTTTAATGCAAGAAGGAAGACCCTTCCATTTATGAAAAATAAATTTTGGCCATAATACATGCAACTAAGAAATGACACCCTTCCCTAATAGGAATACACTTCAAAATAAAAAAATATCATGATAGTTTGAATTACTTATTGGATCAACAATTATATTTAGAAGAGAAACAAAAATGGGTTAAAAATATGTTAGGTTATGAATTTAAAATTATATACAAAAAGGGAAAACATAATTTTGTGGTAGATTCCCTTTCAAGGAAAGAAGAAGAAACAAAAGGTTGACTATGTGCTATTTCAATTTCACAATCTAATTGGGTGGAAGAAGCAATGATAGAATGTAAGAAAGATAAAGAGGTATGAAAGATCATTCCACAACTAAAAGGGGACCCCAATTTATTAGATAATTTTGTATGGAAGAATGATTTTCTATGGTATTATGATCACCTATATTTATGTAAGAAATCCCAACTCAAATAGAAGGTCCTTCTAGAATTGCAGTGTGCACACTTCACCCATAGGAGGGCATTCATGATTCTTGAAAATGTACCGTATGATCAAGAAGGATTTTTTCTAGGAAGGTCTTAAAAATGATGTTCAAAAGTTTGTGTTTGAATGTGTGGTATGCCAATAGAATAAGGGAGAGACAATCAAGATGTCAGGTCTCCTACAACCATTAGCTATACCAAGTCAACACTGGTGAGAAGTCTCAATGGATTTTATTACAGGTTTACCCAAATATGAAGGATATAATGTCACCATGGTAGTAGTGGATAGATTGAGAAATTATGTGAATTTTGTCTCTTTTTCCTATCCTTTTAAAGAAATTACAGTAGCTGAAACATTCATGGAAACAATTCAAAAGCTACACAGAGTCCCCAAGATAATTGAAAGTGACAAAGATTCAATTTTCAGTCGAAATTTTTGGACTGAATTATTTTCTTGTTTGGATACTCAATTGGCTCACAACTCATCTTACCATTCTCTATCCAATGGACAAACTGGGATTGTGAATAAATTTATGGAAATATATATTGGTTTCTTTTCATTTGATAAACATAAATAATGGGTCAAGTGGTTTTCATTGGCTGAATGGTGGTATAACACATCCTTTCATACTTCATAAAAAATGTCCCCAATTCTGGCACTTCATGTATATAATCCTCCATCCATCACATCACCCTTGAAAGGGAATACAAAGGCTCAAGCAATGGAGGACCAAATAGGGCACCAACAAAAGGTTCTCAAACTATTGAAGGATAACTTGGTTATGGAAAAAAATAGGATGAAACAAAAAGCAGATCAAGATCGCAATGAAAGGGAACTTGAAGTGGTGGATTGAGTATTTCTGAGGATATAACCATATAAAAAGATGTCCCTCAAGGAAAAAAATAAGGACAATAAATTAGCACCCAAATATTATGCCCCCTATAAGGTTTTGCAAAGTATTGGAAGTATGGCTTACAAATTGGAGTTGCCTCCATCTTCATGTGTACATCTTGTCTTCCATGTTTCTTTCTTAAAGAAGGTAATCGGGAACAAAATCCTAGTCTAAACTATTTAACCAAAGATTAATGAAGAAGATAAATCATACTAGAACCAAAAACAATCCTTGAAAAAAGGATTAAGCATCTAAGAAATTGAGCAATTATTGAGTACCTCAATAAATGGAAGAACCTACCAGTAGAAGAGGCAACATGGGAAGATGAGTTATTTATGCATAAATACATGTGGTTAGTCAAATGTTGAGGAAAACATGTGTTTGAAGGGGAGAGGCATGCTAATACCTACGTAAATCCCCGTGTTATATATAATACCCCTTATTAAGCCTAGATATTGAATTATTACATTTCTAGTATTATATTTGTATGCAAGTTAGAACCCTTCATTGTACCCTTTCATTATAATTGTATTATTTGTCTCCTACACACACACACACAAAGGAGACATAGCCTTAGGATCACCATATATTATCATGTCTTCTGAATTAGACATATTGTAAACAGAGGTCTACCCCTCAAAATGCACTGTATTCATTGAAATTTTACCACTTTTAAGGCACTTTTAAGGCATTGGATCATAACACCAAAGATTGGAAAATTGGGAGAGGACTACAATTAATCAATCAAACTACTAGAATTAGAACAAAGAATTGCAAATAGAACCATCCTCCCATGCTTGTTGAAGAATAGTGAGTATAGAGGTTAGCAACGGATTTTGTACTAAAAAATACACCAAGAACAAGCCTTTGAATCATTTCTAAAGGAAGGTAACTTGACATCATATAGAGAATAGAGATTGGAAGTTAATTTTCACATAGTATCCATGTTGGTGAAGCAAGTGAGCTATATGTCCCTCAATAAGTTGTTTTGTGATTTAATTTTAAAATTTATTTATTGTGTTTATATATACATGGTTTTTTGTTTCTATTGTCTGAAATCAAATGAACGTTAATGAAGTATTTATTTTTATAATGACATTTATGAATACATGGTTTTTTCCTCATATTGTACAATTGGCTAAATGTTAATGGAGTATTGATTTTATATATACATGGTTTTTTCTCTCATGATTAGTAATATTACAAAATATATTTATATTAGTCATCAGTCTCATTAATATTTAAATATTATAAAAATAATAATTAATAAAAATTAAATATGAATAATTAAATTAAAAATGAATAATAATATTATTAAACTAACATTAATTATATTAATATTTTTATTAATTAAATTAATAATTAATTAAAAAATATATAATCCATAATAATAAAATTAATAAATGCCCAAATCGGGTGGCAGGGAAGTACACCATGACATGAGGCACCTCACGCCAACCACCTCCACCTGGTTGCCTTGCGAGCCCCCACGATGAAACACTCTCACCCTTCCTTCATGGTTAACTTTCAATCATTCTCTTACGGCGTGTGAGTGTCCTTGCTAGTACATTGCATCGATCCTCCAATTTATTCCATGAAAATCCAACATCCTTGTTATTTAGTGTTAGTAATGGTGTCATGCGACACCATTACTCCTCCATCATTTCTCCTTCGGGATTCTTACCACATCTGGCATCCTTATAACCTCCCTACTATCTATGGTCACGTCTATTGTCGATATGGTCTTCCCCTATGTCCTTGGTCTTGTCTTTGGTCTTGTTTCACCCTGCTTCCTCGATCTCACTCTATATTTGGTCTCACCTCACCTTCATCCAGTCTTCTGCCACCCTGTCCTTCTTTGTGCTAGCTATGGATTTTTGTCCCCATCCTACGACTCCTGTGAATAATCCTAGCCCTCCAATGTTATGTAGTGGCTAGCGCCAACACGCTCACAACCGTTGGGGTAGTGCAATGAACCACCCAAAATGCGATGATATTGTTCAAGAGGTAGAGAATTATGAAATGCATATTCCACCTGAAGTCTAGGTCGAATTGGTCTAGGTCGAATTGGACCTGACATAAGATGACACTTTTGTTCTTCAACATTTCATTAATGAAGAGGTAGTAAATGTTGAAATTAGCTCCTGGCTTTCGAACCCTGGCACCTACAGAGCCTGATCCAACCTTTACTCCAATATTGTTGACACTTACTAGATCATAAAAGAACTTAAAGGAAAGTGTTTTTAGAAAAAAATAAATCCCACCATGAGATTCTCCTTCAAATTGATGAGGTGATAGTAGTTGCGAAACATGGAGAGAAAGTTGGACAAGTAAACCCATTAGGAAGTTGGACAAGTAAACCCACAAGGACAAATAATATCGATGCACAAATAAACTAGTTGCAATGCTAACCCGACGCATATAACACATAATGCAATAGAGATGCAAACACGTTTTTTTTACACTAATAAGTGACACAATATGATATTATCAACTAAGAAATGATTTTTTCATTGCTTAGATGATTCCTTGAGGAGAGAACATAAAAAAAATTGTGATGCAAAAAAATCCCCTTAGTCAGAAAAATTCAATGCAAATGGTAACATCCACACTTGCATCATGTTCTGTGTCATACAAAATTGATTTTTTTTCACAAAAAAATTGCACTACAATACTATTTTAAATGTGATGTTGCAGCCCTTTATTGTAGTAGTGTTGGCTTGATTCCTACCAATATACCACTATGAAAAGCACAATTATGAATCAATATATAACTTTAAAATAAAATGAACAAAGTAATTCATTTGAATCTAAGGAGGGGTCTATAAGCCTACTTTGTAGGTGTCAATGAAAGTTCTAGTGGTCTAAGGAGAGAGTGTCGACAATTCAAATGTTGGGAAGATCATTGAAAGATCACTATTTTGAGGGGATTGCAACTTAAAGGCTCCATCACTTTGATTGTTCAAAATGATAAAAATCACAATGCCCCCATTTGAATTCTCAATTCACTTAAGCAGGCTTTGGTTTCCCATTTATGTCATGAATTTGAATTGTGAGGGTGTACTTTGAAAGTATGCAAAAGATTGTAAGAATATTGCATTTGATCTAATGCATTTAATTCAAAGGATTCCACAGATGACACATTGAGTGTGTACATTCAAATTGTAGCAGGATTCCCACCCACCATCAAGAGATTTAAAACAAAAGGTCAGAAAACTTTTAAAATGTATCAATAGATTCTTGGGGAGTTTTGAAAGAATTTTTTTCAAAATATATTGATGAATTATTGGGAATGTTCAAAATAATATCTTTTTGAAATCTCTAATAGCCCGTCGAGATGCAATGAAAAAAATATTCCAAAATGTCTAGATAGGTTATCAGGGATTCTCAAAAGAATATCTTTCAAAATCTCCCAATGAAATGTCAAGAGGTTTGAAAGAAGAGGCGATCGGTTTTGTAATGGCTCAATAGAATGACAAGTGATCCGGATTATTTTCGGCACAAAATGAGAGTGGAGATATAATAAAGAAATGCACAGAGATATCGTGTATATCCAATAATATAACAGAAATATATCATAGATGCAACCATAAACACATAGATACAATAATACACGATTTATATTAATGAAAGAAATGTACAGAGACTGTAAAAATACAGAGTGAAAGACTCGCTAGAATGGTGGCAACTTATCTATGAGAAGAGATGTGACGGCTACTTGCATTCGCAAGAAGATGATTACAATGAGGCTCTGAAGTCCTTTTTACAATAAACATGAATGCCAAAAACCCTGGACATCCAAAAACCTAACCCTAGGAGATGAAGCGCCAAAAGTCATGTGGGCCCCGTTTGGGTAAGTTAGTATATCAACTTCCCCGGGTCGTAACTTTTGCATACGATCTTCGTTTTAGGCGTATGATAGCTTGTTGCAAAGGTATCGTCGAGGATATTCATTTTGGGATCTCAATCATGCCTTTGGTTATCATTGAGAATCTCGATCTCAAAAAACCTTCATTTAGGCCCTCAAAATGGTCCTCGAAGTTAAAACCTGCTAAAAATAGTAAATTGTCAAATTTGCCATAAAATTGTTTTGAGCCAGTCAAAAAAGGTGGGTGGCCACCGATATCCACTTGGATCAACAAGTATCCTTGAAAAAATATCTTCAAAATCCCCTTGACAAGCCATCAATAATTTCAAAAAAATAAATTTCAAATGTCCTCGATAAATTATTAAGCAAATTCCAAATAAGCTTGTTTAAAACAAGTTAATAAACCTTTGGGATATCCAAAAGAAAATATTTTGAATCCTCGTAATAAACTATAAACTTTAGAGAAAATTTCAAAGAAGTCTTTAGATAAGAGATCAATATCCAATCATGGATATTCAAAAGAAGATATCTTGAATACACCCAATGAATGGTTGGGAACTTTAAAAAATCTTGATAAATCATGGGATCAAATTGAAAGAATACTTCTTTGAATACGTTTCGATAGACTATTGAAGCAAAAAACCAAAAAAAAAAACTCTTTGAAAATGCTTTGATACACTAAAGTTCAATTTGAAATAAACCTAATTATAAAAAGGAGAAAAGTGATATTTAAAATGTCAAAATAATTCCAAATAAGGATCTTTAAAACTCATCCAAATGACAAATATAATAAAGAAAAAATTGTCTAAATAACCCCTCAACCCTCAAATAGAGGATGTATAAGGAAATAAAAATATCAAGAAAGATCAAGTAAGACTTCACTCCCTCACCGTTATAAATCTAAAGCACGAAGCCAACCATTAAAAATTTAAAAAAGGGATCCTAAGTCTAAAACTTCGTGCTAATTTACAGGCATAACAATTAAATGAGAAACATCTAGGAGAACTTAATATGTTATGTTAAATATAAGTGTTAGTACCAAATATGTTCAATTGTGGTTAAAGTTGTGATGACAAGTATTAATGATTTAGAGGAAAGGCATCTTTGTGGTATAAAAGTGCTAACACTAAATTTAGTGCAACCCTATAGGAAAGTTAGGCGAATAAATGAAAATCCCACTAGTATCACATAAATACCTTTAAAATGTTAACATTTGGAGGTGTTCAAGGCCTAAAACTGGGTCTACTGGATTATGTTTAACTCTAAGTAGCTTTCATTTTTTTTTTCACAATAATGGTTAGAGAGTGTAATTAAAACAAACTCTAGTCAAACATTATAGTATGGAATTACAAGAGCAATATAAAAGATATGGAGAAAGAGG
>ML776585.1:452887-464461 GCA_009831015.1 Picea engelmannii | reverse complement strand
TTTGAACCAACTACATTTTAAGAAGTACCTTAACATTGCACTCTATAGCTAACTCAACTATTAAATTATTTAAAAATTAAAATAAATATATATTTCTTACTTAAATCAACCTTATTTCATTTAGCAATGTAAATATAAATCATTGAAATAAGGTTCTTACAATTCATATGGTTTAATGTAAATATAAACTTGTGAAACAAGATTCTTGCAATTCATGTAGAAAGAGTAATTTCATGTGGGGAGCATGTTATGTAGCTCCAAGTGTGTAATTATACATATACTCATGTGCACACATTCCAAGTACATACATATTGACTTAAAAAGGGCCTATGACTGTATCAACTGGGATTTTTGAGGTTAATACTTCTTCAATGTGGTTTCAGGCTGCCAACAACAAATTGGATTATGGCCTATGTAACTACTACAACATACGTTATTATGGTAAATGGAGAGGCAACCAATTTTTTTCAGAGCAACAGAGGACTTAGACAGGGATGCCCACTGTCACCTCTACTATTCATATTGGTGATGGAAGGTCTTGGCCTTTCTTTAAAGAAATCTCAAGCAGATGAAGCTCTCACGGGGATAAAGGTTTCCAGATTGATAAAAGTTCTCCACTTACTTTTTGTGGATGGCATTCTTATAATGACGAAAGCATCAGTCGCAGAATGGGAGAAAATCCAAAATATTCTCCATGTATTTTGTTGAGCATTGGGATTGGTGATTAATGTACAAAAGTCTTCTTTCCTTCATTTCGGAGTTCCTTCGGAAACTCTCACAGTTTTAAAAGACTTATACCAATATTCCTTCAAAGAGATTTCTACAGGATTCAAATATCTGGGGTATTTTCTGAAACCAGATAGTTATAAGGTGGAGGATTGGCAATGGATTTTTGAAAAGTTCAAATCCTGGATTAATCACCGGTGTAATAGATGGCTCTCCCTGGGTGGACTCTTTGTGTTGAGAAAAGCGGTATTAGAGAGAAAGCTAGTCTACTTGATGGCTCTAGCTCATATTTCGATCTTTGTTCGCCATAGGATACGAAAAATGATGATTTCCTTCCTCTGGTCGATAAATAAGAACAAACATAGTTACCATTTAGGAAATTGGGAATCAATTTCAAAACCTAAAATCTAGGGAGGCCGAGGGCCATAGAACATCTTCATTTTCTATAGGGCATTGGTGAAAAACACTTTATGGAGAGCTTTGATGAAGATGGGCATATGGAAAAGGGTGATCAAAGACAAGTACTTTCCACATGGGTCGGTGCTATCATGGTTGATATGGAGAACTTCGGTTACATCCTATGGGTCCCAGACCTAGAAACATATATTGAATACATTACGAGTGATATTACAGTGGTTGGCTTGGAACCCGGGCTCGAGACACTTTATTTTAGTTGGGAAGGATGTAATTTTGGGAATGGGGCAGGACTCCATATTATCTCTGGAGTTGGTGCACAATCTTAATCAAACAAACATTCATCTCTTGCATCAAGCGAGTCGTGTTTTTCCAAGGGGTTCGATAGGCTCAATCTGTTTTGACAGTGTTGATCTGGGGTTGGTTGGTGAAATTGTAGTGGAATATGATAGATACAAGAATAATCTGATTGGTTCAGGCATCAAACTTGTGGTTAGGACGGATGAATTAATATGGATTGGTGGTGATTCGTCAGGACAAATTTCTGTCAAGAATGTTTACTCAACTCTATCAAAAAAATTATGGAAATTCAAAACAGGGGGCTGGAGAAGAAAATTATGGAAATGGTACTGTCCACTGAAGATCAATCTTTTTACCTGGCTCTTAGTTGAAAATAAAATTCTAACATGGAAAAATTTGCAAAAAAGAGGTTGGAAGGGGCCATGATTATGCTATCTGTGCAAAAACATGAGGGAATCGGGTAAACACCTTTTTGTAAATTTTCCATTTACATTATTAATATGGGATAAAGTGAAAAATGCTCTAAAACTCACTGTTGGTTGGAATGGAAATTCAGTGAATGAATGTTTCGAAAACTGGGCAAAACAGAACTATAATTTCCAAACTCTCCCTCCATATATTTGGTGGTACCTTTGGCTTGATAGAAACAATTCTATCTTCGAGTCTGGGACACCTTCTATTATGGGGATAATGTATCTATCTCTAGGGGCATTAGGCACTCATTGGAAAAATATAAAAGTTTCAGCCCCTAGACATACATCTACAATTTTCCCTAAAGATAAAGTTATTGCTTGGTTCGACGGGGCTGCTCAACATAATGGCGAAGTAAGTGGAGAAGGTGGAGTCTTAAAGATCAATGATCACATGGAGTACAGATGGACTTTAAATTGTGGTAGTGGAACAAACTATAGGGCAGAACTCATGGGAGCTTGGGCTACTTTAACTCTTGCGTCTAGGATTTCAGTTTTTGACATACATGTTCTTAGGGATTCAAAGATAGTCATTGACTCGATCAATCAGAAATGAACTCTACATGTGGCAAATTTAGATGGCTAGAAGGATAGAATAACTAAACTTCTTAGTCTATTCAGATCTATCTCTTGTGCACATATATACAGGGAAGAGAACCAAGAAGCTGACAGACTATCAAAAAGGGCTCGTAAAAATTGTCCAGGGAGAATTGCCTACAATCACTGGGAAGGTGGCCATGAGGACCCCACTCTTTTTTTAAATATGTTTTGAACATCAAGGGGTTCAACTACTGTATATTCAATGGTTTTGTTTTGGACATGCTAGATGCTTCAATACCCTCATTGATAGAGATAGCTTTTGTCTTATTTTGATATTAGTCCCTCGATAGCTTTGACGAAGATATTATATTGTAAAGTTTTAGAACTTTCTGTGTAGTAGGAATGATTCTTCTTTGTATTCTAGTCCATAAAAGGTTATCTTTTTTCATGTTGTAACAATTATCTTTAAGAACATATTATATTTTTATGAATATAATATGAAATTTTCAGTGGAAAAAAGTACATAAATAGATTGATAAATGGTATACGCTTATAGAGAACATTTAATTATTAAATATATTAATTTAGAAAGTAATTCGGCTGTTTTGTTTTACAAGTCTATTCAAATTAAGTGCCCATGATTAATAATGAATTACGTTTTGGAGACTGCAAGTTGATATGCAGGTCTTTGGCCTTTTCAATTTACGTGTTCAGTGGACAATATTAATTCGTTTTTGGAGGCGTTAAGTTCGATGGTCCAAAAAGGAGGGCAGCCAGCCATGCGGGCTGTGACCATGAATACGCAACAGTTTCAAAATGTAAGAAGCACGGAAGTCATTGTGGGAATTTCTAGATTCTACTTACGAACTTCGAAGACTCAATAGCTTATTCGGTTCAATGGATTTATTTGTTTTTTTTAGCGATTTGATCACCTAAGGACAGTTCATGCCTTACAAAGAAATTCACACACACTGAAGATCAAACTAAACTTCACATCATAGTTTACAACTTATAAATATATGAAAACAATTAATTTTTGAGAGTGAAGGTTTTCATATTTAGTTATACTTGAGTTTTCTTAATTTAAACTTATAAATAGTTTAGTCCAAACACTCCATTCATTATTATACTAAAGTTATTTTTGTTTTTCGTTTTTTCATAATGATTACTAAAATATCACTCAAAAAATCAAATAGTTTTAAAAAAATGTTTACACAAAATCTTATTACATATTAGGTTTTAGTGAATTTTAATCATCATCATCATAATATTACTATTATATAACTGCTATTTTTTAATTAACTATTTATTTATCTTCACAAAACAGAAAACAGTTAAACTTTGCAAAAAAATTTAACCATATTTCTTTGTTATAAAGTTTGTAAAACATTATAAAAAATGTGTTTTTTTAATTTTTAGAGTGAGCTTCTAAATAGTGAATTTAGTTGTATGATGAAGGATTTTATTTTAGTTTTATTGTATTTCTCTTAATGTGAAAGATGTTACAAACATTGAAATCAATGCTAAAATTGATTGTGAGGATGTTAGAGATACTTAAATCAATGCATTTATTTAAATTATTAAAATTTGTTGTGTATAGATTTATGTGTATTCATATGGAAATTGTGTGTTTTTTTAACTCATTGTAGTAAGTTTAGAAATAGTGAATTTAGTGGCATGATGAAGGGCTTTAATGCAGGAGCATCGCTCCCACTTAGCAGCACAACAACCAGTGTAGTAGCGTAGGAGGGATGGAGCAGATCCCGAGGAGAGAGGGTGCAACCCTTCCCATTTTGTTTTAAAATATCTAATTTAATGTAATTAAGTGTGTAAGGCTCGAGGAGGGCAGAGCCATTGTATTTGTACAATGATAGTGTAATAGTCTTTAATGGCTGCAGTAGATCGTAGATCTTAGGGGATCCAAGATCTGGACTAATTGTCAATTGAATGTAATTTAATGCCATTAGTTGAGAAGGCTCGAAAAGCCCCTATTTTGTATGAGGATCAATGTATTGAGAATGATTATTATTATTCTCTTATGATGCATTAGGAGAGTTCAGGAGAGGAGGGGAGGAGAAGAGTTGAGACTCTTTTATAGTCCAGTCTTGTAAACACTGAAAAAATTGTAAAAGAAATTCAAATTTAATAGAAAATAATATTTTCTTGCATAAGAATCTATGTGTGTGTTATTTATGTGAATGAGTGTTTGTTTTCTGAATGTTTACTGAATGTCTACGAATTCCATGAGTGCAATTATGTTCCCTTTGTAGGAATAGATAAAATTCCCTGACTGTGTAGATTTTCTAAGTTTTCTGAGCTATGAAGGTTGTGTAAGGAGTGCACATCATAGTTATTGGAGAACTCTGAAAAGCCAACACAAGGAGTGCACTAGAAATCAATCAGGATTTCTGTGAGGAGCGTGACAGGTGGGAACACCAAAACCAGTCATAAGCTCATGAGGGATATGAAGCCAGTGCAAGGAGTGCATGAAGCCAACACTTCATTAAAGTGTTGATAAAGCTCAGGAGGAAGAGAAAAAAGTGTTAGGAGCGTGTTGAAGGAACAAAGGGCCAAACCCCTTTGAAGTTCGAAGTATCTACAAGCTCAAGACAGAAGCGCAAGGAGTGCATCAGAGAAATTATCATAAGTTTCGAGCTCAGGAGGGATAACGATTCATGGCACAAGCAGAGGCCAAGGAGTCAGCTCTACAGAGAAGAAAAAGGTCGTAGCATTTGAAAACCTTGAGAAAATTCCTTATTGAACGGACGCAGAGCTGCAAAGGAGGAGAAAGTTCAACAACCATTGATTTGGCTACAAGATTAGATCTAAGCCTTTGGATTAAACCCAGTGAAAGGGAGGAACGTGAGTCGTAGATCTCATGGTTCAACGATTCGACACTCTGACAAGTTTTGGTCGTTGTTGTTTGGAGGGCGGAACCCTGAAGCTTCGAAGCCCCATAGTAATTATCAATCATTGATCAAAGGAGAGTGTAGGTCATTGATCTTCGAGCCCTTTGGACATCCAACACTTCGACTATCTGAGATAATTTAGTCGTTGTTTTTGGAGCAAAGGAACTCCAAAGCCTGGAGTTCCGAATTAACGTCAATAGTAGATCAAGTGGTGCGGTGTGGGTCGTTAGATCTCCGAGCCTTTGGCGGTTTGACGATTCGACTATCCGGTGAGTTGGTTGTTGTTATTTGGAGTAGAGTAATCCCGAACCTCCGAAGTCCGTAGTAGATTTCAGTCGTAGATCGTGGAGGGGGGAGAATCCCCACCAACCGTCCGATTAAAGTCATAATTGTTGACGGGGGAGAGTGGAAGGACGAGATAAAACACACAGTTTCTAGTCACATTACTTTATGACCGAGTTTGGCGGGTAACACTCTGGGTGAATGGGAGTGTTTTGGAGTTGGTGAATCCTCCGAAGCGTTGAAGTCACAAAGCACCAGAGTGCCTTTCAACTAAGCACTTGGTTCTATCCCGTGGTTATGTGCATGCTTCTGTCAGGGTAAAGGGGCTAGTACCTGCGGTTTGATCTCGAGGGGAAAATGGGCTAGTATAAGTGCCCAAAGAGTTTTTTGTGGGGCCTACGAATGGAAATTAAGGGGCCTGTGTGTATAAGAAAATGATCCAATAGGGATCCCAGAGCTATATTGGGGCTCTAGAGGAAGATCCAGAGACCGAGAGGTCGCAACGCCAACCGGTGGGCTTGACATTTGCATCAAGCTTCATTTTCATCAGTTTATTGTATGCGTAGTAATGTGGAGGAAGTTACAAACATGGAAATTACTAAAATTAATTGTGGAGGATTTTACACACTAGAATCAATGCACTTAAATCAATAAAATTAGTTGTGTATAGATCCATGTGTTTTTACATGAAAATTGTTAGTTTTTTTTAAAATCTCCAAATGTGGTAAAACTTATACAATCATCACTAACTTCTATCTACAAATGTGGGATGACTCAACACCTTTATTCAAGGAAAATTGTCATCCTCCTTAAAGGGACAAACTTTCACTCTTATCACATGTCTCTAGGTCTTGGGTGGTTACCCTATTTCCTTACAATCAAAGAAGATGAACTCTTAGCCAATAAAAAACAATTTTAAGTCTTATTTTCGGAACAAAAAACACTTGCAACCTAGATAATATCCTTAAAAAACCAATAACTCATCCCAAAATTCCTTTAATAAAATTTATCTATTTTATCTATTTAAAATGCTTCAAAACGAAATTATATTTATTTAAACTTATATATAATAATAATGGAGTATTTTCTCCATCAACTGAAATCACTTGGAGACATGATCCATCATTTCATGGCAAATTTTTGTCCACGTAATTATTCATATATACACAAATTTCCATCACTGTAATGATTACATGCGGCCTTCGCTTCACGTGGCTTCCATTCACTTCCGCTCCCCTGTAATTTTTTTCTCAATAGGATCCATTTGAAAGAATTAGTTGCTTTGTTGATTTCTCCATCATTGTTTGTAGCAGACAACCTTGTCACCCCACTCTAGTGGTGTATCTCCTACTCTGGCCCTCGCCAATTTATGTGGAATAAGAAATTTTGCTCCCTACATATAAGTACAAAACACTAATATACAATAATTCATTTATCGCAATCTACAGAAATATGGCCTTGCTACACGTTTGGGTTGAAATATTTCACCAATCTCAACTTGCAACTCTTCTCGTTGCTCTATTTGGTGCTCACACAAATTGTTTGATAATTCGGTTATATTACATTGTTCACAGCCAAATTGTTTGATATTATTTGCACTATAACATTTTTTGTTTTATTATCATATACGCATTTTTATTATTATTAACAATAATATATTATTAATATTATTCATATTGATGAACACATATTACATTATTGATAATATCTATATATATACAAAATTTTATACATTATAATTATAATTTTATATATATATAATGTTATAATGTAAAAGGTGATAATTATAAAAACTTTAAAAAAGAAAGATATGTGAATACATTTATATTAAATTCTATACATTATAATTATAATTTTTTCTATATATAAAGTTATGATGTAAAAGGTGGTAATTAAAAAAACTTAAAAAAGAAGAAGATGTCAATAGTGTGAATAAAAAAACTTAAAAAAGAAGAAGATGTCAATAGTGTGAATATATTTGAAATGTTAATATTTTTAAGTTCTCAAGGCATAAGAGTTGGATAAAAGTAATGTTATAATGTAAAAGGTGATAATTATAAAAACTTTTAAAAAGAAAGATGTCAATAGTGTGAATACATTTGAAATGTTAATATTTTTAATTTTTAAGTTCTCAAGGCATAAAAGTTGGATAAAAGTATTGACATGGACACTTATATTTATTATTAATAATTTAATTTATTTAAAAATATTAATAAAACAATTATAATCATAAAATAAGACTAGTCACATAAACCCTTAATATGGGTTTAGAATGGGTGACTTAACATTATGTTCTACACCTCAGTCACATAATTATAAAATAATTAATATTAAATATTATATTAATTAAAATTAAAAAATAATTAATATTAAATATTATATTAATTAAAATTAAAAAATAATTAAAATTAAATATTATATTAATTAAAATTAAAAAATAATTAAAATTAAATATTATATTAATTAAAATTAAAAAATAATTAATATTAAATATTATATTAATTAAAATTAAAAAATAATTAATATTAAATATTATATTAATTAAAATTAAAAAATAATTATAAATAATCCTCTTGGTGTAAAGTAGTTGGTGAGGAAGTGTGATATTATCATGTTAAGAGTTAGTGATTTTGACAAATAAAAAATATTTAACTATTAAAAAAAATTAATTAATTGAAAAAAATCAAAATTATATATAAAAGAATTTTTTTTGAAAAACATATAAATACAAAATAAAAAATATAATTAAAAAATAATATATTTAAATGAATGTTTTGTTATAAAATTAAATAATAAAATAAATACATTAAAAATCTAATTAGAAAATATATGATTTTTTTTAAATATTAAAGTACCCTTAAAATACAATGGCACTAGCCAGATTTGACACATACAAAATCAAAATAAACATAAAAAGCATGACACTTTTTTTACACTTAGTAAATTATTTTAAAATAAAAAATAAAAAATTATATATATATTTTCATAATTATAAACATTATAGAAAAAATCTTAATCCAATTTGGAAAATATGCCTAATTGAAGAGTTTCACGCCACACAGACCACTAAGAGAGACTCTCCTCACCGAAGTAAATAAAATATAGGAATGAAACTCTCCTCACCGAAGTAAATAAAATATAGGAATGAAACTCTCCTCACCGAAGTAAATAAAATATAGGAATGAAAGCCTTTACTGAGGGGTAGGGGTGTATGGAAGAATGCACATATAGGCCGTGTGAAATGGGTCCTCGTCAGGACTTTCCATCCTGCCTGTTATATAAACCACTTTATATAAGCTATATTTGGATATGACTTAGAACCTTCTCACTTTTAGGATTAGAATCCATTGCTCTAATGTAGAACTTGGGGTATTTCAACAATTTTTTCTTAGTTGATACAAATTGTAAAATTCGAAGTAAATTTTTTTTTTCAAATATAATGAGTAGGTAAACTATATTTTTAGATTTTTTTTTAGGGAACCAAAACATATCCACATTGCAAAATTAATAAAGGTAGTGAGTCTTTTTCACAAAATATTAGATGAAGAAATGAATAAAAACTAAGAAATGGATGTAAAAAAAAAAGAGTTAAAGGTTGTGTTACAATCTTTTGAAAGGGAAAAAGACCCGGACCTTATGGTTGGATGATAGAAATTTATTTGGGGTTTTATGAGTTCTTGGAAGAGGAGCTACTAATAGTGATCCAAGTATCAATAAATTCTAAAAGAGTCTTGGGTGCCATAAATAGGATTCTGGGCTGCCTTGAAATAACCTCCTTTGCAGAACTTATAAATGCATCTCCTTGTAGGTTCTTCAAGACTTCAAGGAGGCTTAGAAAAGGTTTCCTCTTGTTTCCTTTTCCATTCCAATTAGTAGCAGAGGGATTAAGAAAGTTTATTGTAGAAGCAAATACATTAGGCTTTATCAAAGGAATAATCATAGAAGGGACAATCGATATAACTCACTTGTTGTTTATGGATGATATTATGATGTTTGGAAGAGGGTATTTAAGGGAGTTAAACTATTACAAAATTATTATGGATACTTATTATAAGGAAACATGGGAGGTAAATATGAGGAATCCTTTTTTATTGTTTAATGGAGTGAGGGAGGTTCTGAAACATATGATCATTCCATGATCATTCAATTATTTCCAATGAATTATGGATTCTTAAATGGAGTTAAATATCTAGGCTTTCACTTAAATCCAAATTACTACAAATTTTCAGATTGGCTTTGGCTTGTAGAAAATATTGAAGCGAGGATCTCTTGTCGATGTCTCAGGTGGTTGTCTTGTCTTGGGGAGGTAGGTTAGTGCTGGTTAATTAGGTTCTAGGAATCATTCGAGTTTATTAGTTTTCAATTGCACATATTCCAAAAGGTTCATTGGGTAAAATAAGAAGAAAAAAAATTATCTTTATTTGGACAGGGAAAAGGGTAGATGAAGGGATTCCTCTAGTCAAATAGATAAGAATTGCTAAAAAAAGGAAGCATGTGGTTGTGGACTATATATTTTTTTCTTGAGTTAATCCTTAACAACAAAAAGTCTATGGAGAGTTTTATTTAATGATGGCTTGTGGGGAAAAGTAAGGAATTAGAAGGAGAAAGGTGTTGGTGGTGTAAATTGGTTTGGAAGTTATAAATTCCTCTTAAAACTATGATCTTTCTATAGCTATATTTGGCCAACAAGATCCTAACTTGTGACAATGGTAAAAATGAGAATTGGATAGGGATTGGTTGGTGCATTTTGTGCAAGAACTCAAGTGAATATATGGATCATATCTTTATCAATTTCCCTTTTACAAAGGTTGTATGGAAATATTTCCTATAGTTTTTGAAGGTCCCTTTTTCATGGGATAAACCCTCTCTATTGGAATGTTGTGAAGCTTGGTTTTCAAATAGAGTTGCTAATATCTATAAGGATTTACCCTATTATGTCTTATGGGGGGTATGATTATCTAGAAAGAAGAGGATTTTTTATGGAAAGCAATTTCCTTCAGGCATGGTGTCTGATCAAATAAGGCTCCCTTATGGAGTAGGTTGGAAGCCTGCTAATTAGAAAGGAACAAAAATATTAAAGGAACCAAATATTGATTACTGAAAGCCTTGGGGTTTCTTTGATGATGCATTCCAAGGTACCCCAGGTATGTGTGGTGTAAGGACTATTCTTTTTTTAAATTATGCTCATTATTTCCTTTTAAAATATATGGTAGGTGAAGGAATCAACAACAGCGTTGAATTATATGCCTTGTGGATTTTGTTGAAATCCATTGTTGAACAAGGTGTTGGCAGATTACAAGTGTTAGGGGACTCAAATATTTTGATGATTTGGACAAATGTCAAAAGTAAATTGACAAACTTGGCCCTAGATCCCATAATGGAAAAAAAATTGGAGGTAAAAATGTAGTTTGAGGGTGAGTGCACAAAGTTGGTGGCCAAAAAAGTGGCAAGGGGGTTAGCAGGAATGCACACTCACAGGAACACATGCACATTTCTAGGAACACACATGCGTTCCTGATGTGACAGGTTCAAAAAACCCCAAATCTCCACTCATAAAGACACATAGGAACGTTCCCCAGAACATGTGTGCATTCTCAAGAACGTGCATGTGTTCCTGAGAAACACATGTACAAGAACATGCGTCCATTCCAAAAAAAAATGAAACAAAAATAATGTGTGCGCGCTTTAGGAACACACATGTGTTCCTAAAGCATGCACACATTATTAGGAACAGGAACACGCGTGCGTTCCTGTTAACATGAAATATCTCGCCCTCTCTCTCTCTCTCACTTGCTCACTTTCTATCTCCCCCTCTCCCACCTCTACCCCTTTTTCCTTGTCTCTCCATTTCCCTTTGTCTCTCCCCACCTATTTCCCCATCTCTCTCTCTCTCTCTCTCTCTCTCTCTCTCTCCCCCCAGTTCCACACTCTAT